>PVJS01039663.1:0-18792 GCA_004027185.1 Glis glis
GATCTATGTCCTACATAAGGGCTTGAGGGAGTATGTTGGCTCCTTTGTCCTTCCACCATGTGAGGACACAGGAGCCATCACCCATAAGAACAGGCCCTCACCAGTACGACCAGATATCAGATCTGTTGGTGCCTTGACCTTGGACTTTTTAGCCTCCAAAACTGTGGGCAATAAACTTACATTGTTTATAGATGATCTGGTGTTATAGCAGCCCAGACTTAGAGAGAGACCTCATTCAGAGCCTGAGACACATACAGAAGGCTAAGGGCGTGGCACTGCAAAACCATCCAGGACCAAATCTGCATATGGAAGAAAGTGGGCTCTTCACATAAGGATTGCTGCCAGTGATAAGAAAGAAAATGAAAGGGAAGGAGTATATTATGTGAAATAGGGTCGAATGTAATCCCAGCTAAAGTAAAATGAGTTTTAAAGTGGCTCGTTGAATGAAATCAAGTATTCAGTATTAGATTTGTGGGGGAAAGCATGTTTTAAGAGTATTTTTAAAGCCGGGTGTGGTGGTGCACACCTGTAGTTCCAGTACTTGGGACACTGAGACAGGAGGATTCCAGGTTCCAGGCCAGCCTCAGCAATTTAGTGAGACGCTGCACAACTTGGTAAGACCCTGTTTCAAAATAAAAAATAATAAGGGATGGGGGGGTGTAGCTCCGAGGTAGAATGTTCCTGGGTTTAATTCCCAGTAAAATACACACACACACACACACACACACACACACACACACGTATTTTTATGGGCTTCCTGTAGAAATATAAGACTTACATTGAAATGTGGTCTTTTTATGTAGCTTCTAAATCATTAACTTCGTTTAGGTGAATGTACTACAGTACACAAAACTAAATGTAGTCAGATCTATTTGCTGAAACTGAAGTCAAGAGGAGTAAAGTGCCTGTAAACTGTGAACACTGTTGATGTCCCTCTGTCTATCTCTGTTCCCGGCAATGACATGGTGAAATTGAATGGCAGAGGGAAGACCATTTTGTAGAGTAGTCAGAAGAGGAAATTTCAATATTCATATTGATAGAGGATCAGAGGAATCTACAGAAGGGGAAATTTTGATACTCACATTGAAAGAGGAATCTACAGAAAGGCCGGGCGTGGTGGCGCACGCTTGTAAGCTTGTAATCCCAGTACTTTGGGAGGCAGAGACCGGAGGATCCGGGTTCGCGGCCAGCCTCAGCTCTGTCTCTCTCTCTCTGTCTCTCTCTCTCTCTCTCTCCACTTAGTGAGGCCCTCCGCAACTTCGTGAGACCCGGTTTCAAAATAAAGCATAAAAAAATAGGGCCGGGGGCGTAACGCGGAGGTAGAACGCCCCTGTGTTCAATCCCCGGTACCGCAAAAAAAAAAAAAAAAAAAGAATTATAAAGAACTAAGTGCTTCTTCAACAGCAGAAGTCAAACTTAAAGTTTATGAACTACAATAAAGTCACTCTATCTCCAAATAATGGATAACTTAAAGTTTGTCCAGAACCAGGAGTACAGAACCTACAAATTCTTTACCAGGTATTCTGCCTCTAATTGACAAGATGCAGTGGGACACTCTACAGAGCTGGTGCCAACAATGTAATGTTAACCGTGATGCCCAGGAAACAGAGATTTATCAGAGACTCTGTTTATATGCTTATCCTGAACAAAAATAGAATGTCCTGACACAGCAGAGGGGACAAATTACAGATACATTTTGAAAGGCAAGATGATGACTGAGGGAGCAGAACCTTGGGAAAGTGTCAGAGGAGAAAGCCGGGGTGGATAATATAGTTAAATGAGATGGCAGCCCCGCAGGTTTACGGGCACACCTGTGCAAGCACGCAGCAGAGCCCAAGTGAGCTCCCTGTCTACGCCCATGAGGGTGACTCCTGTTTGCAAACAGCCTCTGACACAGATGGCGAGACCGTGTGCAGTTTTGTGTTGTCATGCTGGACTGGCCACAGAATCTCAGACAGTGATAGGAGAACAGTATCTTTCTTCATGGTACTGGCCTGCTATCAGGATCCTTGGAACTGGAAGATTCTATGCTGTCGATTACATTCGACCCTATTTCACATAACATACTCCTTCCCTTTCATTTTCTTTCTTATCACTGGCAGCAATCCTTATGTATGAAGACGTTTAAGAAGGTGACGGAAAGCTTCAATAATGACGGAGTAGGTAGAAAACCCACAACAGTACACTTCTTGGATGAGCAATATCTTAATCTACCACTGATCACAAAGAGCACGAGCTAATCATCTTGTCCCTCAATGACTGCTTTGCTCTACGAATTTAAATTCTAGTATCCCAATAGTTACTAATATTACATAAGCTAAGATAGTGAACAGAGTGTATCTGGATGTGATGCCTGGCACTTCTGCAGCCATGTTGCCACCATAGAGAGCCAGTCTGAGGACACATATGCACATGGTGGATGGCAGCATGGCGTGACAGTATGAACCAAGGTCTCTGATGAAATCAAGGAACCACTGAATCAGTCAGCCCCAAGAGCTGCTTTCTGGACTTAAAAAAAAAAAACAAATTTCCTCATGCTTAAGGCAATTTCCCACCTGTTCTACCGTAAGAGTCTCTTTTAAAATCTATGCTATATGGGGGAAGGGGTCTGAGTACCTACTATCAAGGAAAGTATAAAATTCCAAATGTATTACCATTAAATTTTTTTTTTTTTTGCAGTACTGGAGATTGAACGCAGGGGCGTTCTACCTCTGTGCTACGCCCCTGGCCCTATTTTTTATACTTTATTTTGAAACTCGGTCTCACGAAGTTGCGGAGGGCCTCACTAAGTAGAGAGAGACAGAGAGAGAGAGAAAGAGGGAGAGACAGGGAGAGAGAGAGCTGAGGCTGGCCGCGAACCCGGATCCTCCGGTCTCCGCCTCCCAAAGTACTGGGATTACAAGCGTGCGCCACCACGTCCAGCCCACATTAAGTGTTTAACCTGAAAAAATATGCACCCATTCCTGGGTTGTTTCCTGGTCCATTAAGACAGTAATTCTCCTCCAAGTATGGTCCCCAGATAAACCAGCATTATCACAAGCAGGTAACTTAGTAACACAAATTCCCAGGCCTCACCCTTGACTTGGTGAATCAGAAATCCTTGGGCCCAGCAACTGTGTCTGATAAAAGCATTAGTGATCCTGATGCATGCTAAAGTTTAGTAACCTCTGCTGCAAGCAGCACAACCTACAACACCGGCACCAGTCACCCTTAGTCACAACTGAATGAATGCTGAACCCTGCAAATTGGGCTTCCTAAGTACTACCCTCCCTTCCAGTTCCTAAACAAAGGATTGTCACAGATAATGAGAGGCCAGAGAAAATAATGAGCATTCAAGAAACACTCACACAAAAGCTTTCACATCGTTCCTGTGAACAGAAAACAAGAATATCTGGTAGTGTCTAAAGGAAACAAGACCTGGGAATCCCAAACTTCAGGAAAAATGGAGTTGAGAGATGGACAGCTGTTCCAATGAACTTGGAGTTTTCCCAATGTCACCAAAATAAAGGAACGGTTGGAGAAGTGGAATAAAGTAGAAATTATCCACAAACAGATAGGAGCACATAACTGGGTGAAATACAGTACTAGCTGAAATATTCCTGAAAGGAGCAAAGGTCTGAATTGGAGGAGGGCGGCTAGCTCTGGAGTGGCGTGGTAGAGCGGAGCTGGCTTTCCAGGCCTAAAGAAAGGCTACAGACATTCTGAAGAGCATGCCTGACAAGCATTGACACCAACAAACGATCAGGCTCAAGACGGTAACTGCTCTGCTGAGGGGAACTGACTGTGCCTCCATGACCTCCTCGATGCTGAATTTGCATATTTTTTGCTTTTTTTGTGGTACTGGGAATTGAACCCAGGGGCATTCTACCTCTGAGCTACACCCCCACCCCTTTTTATTTTTTTGTTTTGAAAACAGGGTCTTGCTAAGTTGCTGAGGCTGGCCTCAAACCTGTGGTCCTCCTCCCTCAAGCTCCCAAGTACTGGGATTACAGGCATGCGCTATCATGCCCAGCTTGGGTTGGCATATTTTTAAAAGCTCCCCTATTAATTCTGATGTAAAACCACTAATCTGAGAATATCAGAAAAACAGTGAAATGTGGTAAAATCTAAAACTTACATGTCCTGTGCAAAAAACTGAGTTTGTGATTTTTTATAGAGAGATGAGGAGGAATGTGAATGGACGGATGAAGAATATTAATCAACTGTGAAAACCACATTGACTTTTTTCTAGTCCACTAATATGGAATTCTTACTATTCCATTAATGGAAAGGGATCGCTGTTCCTGTTTTAAGAACTAGCCCTGTCTCAGAGGGATTTATTGTGAATAGGATAGAAGAGCATTTCCTTCTGCAGGTTATATTAGTCTCAATAACATTTTGGAGGAAAGGTTTGCACAAATATAGTCAGGGTCTGTGGTTCTCTGAAAAGTACTCTAGTGAACAGAAAGCAGCAGGCCATTCCCTGCAGGGCCTTACTCTACAACTACAGAGCCTTACTCTACAACTACAGAGCCCTGACCTCCAATCATGAGACACCAAGAGCAGAACAAGGGAGTGCGGAAGGAAAGATCCAGACAGCAAAGGAGCCTTGGCGGTCCCCAGCATCTGAGAGGGCAGAAAGGAGGTTTGGTGACAGCCAGCCACAAGCTCTGTAGGGTCATCATGAGGGTGTCAAAATGGCAGCAGATGGGAAAGAAGAGGAATACATGAAGGAAGGAAGCCAGGGGGTCCTGATAGTTGACTCTCTACCTTGGTTCCCCCAGGTTGGTTACCATAGGAACCTCATGCCCCTTGCCAGGGCCTGGTTTAGGAAGGACACTTGACTCAGTTCTGGTCAAGGAGTTATAAGGAGATACTCTCTACGGCGCTTCTGGGGAGAGTGTTCTCCTTCCTACAGGAGTACCTGGTGCCCTGTCTGTATGTGATGCTTGGGGCTTCTGCAGCCATTGTGTCTCTCTGCAGAGCCGATGAGGGTGTACCAGCACATGGAGGACGGCAGAATGGAATGACAGTAAGAGTAGACAGGGCCTCTGACGGTGTCGCTGCACCACTGAATCAAATAACTCAAAAGCAGCTCTCTTAGACTTCAGTGATAAAGAGGTTAATTTTGCTTCTTGTGTAAGGCAATTTGATGCAAAGGTTTTCCGGGGTTTTTATTTTTATGTGAAACATATTCAAACAATAAGACTAGAAAAATTATTAGAATGAATTCTTGAGGACCTGTAAGGCTGGGTTCAGGAATCTGGATTTTGTGCTACGGGCAGAGACTGTATTAAGTAGGAGTCTTGTGAGAAGGAGCGGCACTGTTGGAAGTGACCTTCCTGGCATGAAAATAAGGGTTATTTATCAATAGTCTATAAAAAGTTTTATTCCATAATCTTATGAGACACTAAAAAGTGTGGGAAAATGTGAAGCTTGGGCACACAATGGGGATAGAATCTCAAAAGATGTGGAGGGAAAGAGCCACGTGGCCCCTGCCTTTTTGCTCTGCTGAAACCCCACCCTTTCAGGGTCTTTGATGAGGCACCCAGGCACTCTCCTGGCGATACTCCATTAGAGATCCTCCATGGAGCTCACTGGGATGGAGATGTCCCTCCTCCCTCTCCTCCTCACTCACACAGAGGCAAAGCTTCAGCTACATAATTAATTTGAAAAAGCTCCATCCAAGAGGAAGGCCTTGCCTCCTGCCCTGGAGGCTGCTAAACCTGCCTAAGAAAGAAATTGTAAAAAAATTACAAGCTGCTTTATTTTGCATGAAACCTCCACCTGCACCAGTTACAGTGAATGTAATGAGTAATTATCTTCTCCATGCTTCCAGTAATTATCTTCTCTAACCAGTTTTTAAAATAGTTTCCATTCAACTTCCCTTTTAAGATTAACAATACAATTGCTAAACCATCGATTCCTTTAACCTCTTCTCTTTGAGCCCCAAGGGAAAGCCTAATTATCGAGACAAATAATTACATGCCCGGATGTATCATCCCAAAGATCAAAATCTAGGAGCATGGGATTTGGGTAATATTTTTGGCCAAGAAAACCTGGAAAGTATGGCTGCCAACACCCAATATTAAAGTATGAATTCTGACTTTAACAGTTCATTTGCTACTTTTTTTTTTTTTTTGCGGTACTGGGGATTGAACCCAGGGGCATTCTACCTCCGAGCTACATCCCTGGCCCTATTTTTTATCCTTTATTTTGAAACAGGGTCTCATGAAGTTGCGGAGGGCTTCACTAAGTAGCTGAGGCTGGCCGCGAACCCAGATCCTCCGGTCTCAGCCTCCCAAGTACTGGGATTACAAGTGTGCGCCACCACACCCGGCTCATTTGCTACTTTCTAAGGCTTGACCAGGACCTAGTCATACTGAAATTGAGGGTCAAATGTCACTTCTTTTCATTTAAACTTTTTGTTTGGGGCACTGGGGATTGAACGCTGGGGAATTCTACCTCTGAGTTATACCCCCAGCCCTATTATTTCTTTTATTTTGAAACAGGGTCTCACTAAGTTGTTGAGGGCCTTGCTAAGTTGCTGAGGCTGGCCTTGAACCAGTGATCCTCCTGTCTCAGCCTCCCAAGTACTAGGATTGCAGGTGTGCCCTACCACACCGGCTTCATTGAAACTTTTAAGTGACTATTAAAGGGTAGACCTAGTGGAGACTAGGAGTAGACCCTATGGAGACTGGGATTAATGACACAGCCTTTGTACTCCTGGGAGTTAAGGGATGGAAGGGAAGTTGTTAGGACATTCTGTATTTAACTGCATTCTGTGCTTAACTGTGTATTAAGTACTTCTACTGGGGTGTGCTGAGAGCTTCGGAACCACACAGGTGCAGGAGATAACCCAACCTGGGATGTGGGGAAGGTCATGAGAGGACACCACCGTGGAAGTGAGTCTAGAGATGTGTAAGTTGGCCCTGGAGGGGAGGAAGCTCAGTCTTCAAAGAGGACTGAAGCAGATGCAGAGACCACAGGACTGGGTGTGTGCGAGGGAGTTGTGGGAAATTAAATATGCAAAGGCTGGATGACTAAGGGCTTTGTATGCCCGCTAGGGAGTTTGCATTTGGTTTTGAGAGCAATGGGAAAGACACCTAAGCTCAGAAGCTGCGGCATGGGTTAGTGTTTATGAAGTAATGCTCTGGCTGAAGTGTGGAAAATGACTAGCCCAAAGGAGGAAACAAGGAAACCCTTAGGGGTGTCCGGGTAGAGGGAGTAAAGTAGGACTTAGTGGGGAGGTCTGGGCTAGAGGTACAGACCATGGGCCTCAGCATGTAGGATCCAAGATATAGAGCTGGTGGTTCTCAGGCAAGGGGAAAAGCTTGGAATCTTGGGGTGGAATATGATGATGACCATATAGTTCTCTGGTTAAGGCTTCATAGGGGTGAAGTCCCACAGATCCTGGGGTGCTAGTGAGTCTACACTGCATTTCATTTCTTTGTGAGTCCTATAACTTGTAGAGATAAATTTGTTTGCTGAGCATAGACTGCACTGTATATTTAATCTATTTCCAACTCAACTTGTAAATTCACTCTTTTTCTCAAAGGCAAAGGAGTAAAAAAAAAATTTGTGGATGGGTGTGATGCAAAACATATTAACACTGAACAGAAATAACAATGAAAGGTACACATCAGTCCTAGAACTCCTCACACCAAGGCATTTCTTCCTCCCGACCAGCAATACCCTCCCTTCAAGGCCTTGTCGCCGATCATCAACAACCAGGTTTTGACCAAGCTTTCTGCAGCTTCTCTAATCTCCTACCTGAGCCAAGTCTATATTTGTTTTATTTTTTGGATCTGGAGATTGAACCCAGGGATATTCTATCTCCAAGCTGCACCCCCAGTCCTTTTTATTTTGAAACAGGGTCTAAGTTGCTTAAGCTGGCCTCAAACCTGCGATCCTCCTGTCTCAGCCTCTCAAGTACTGCAATTACAAGGGTGTGCCATTGCACCCGGCTTATACTTTCTTTATTCATATCATTATGCCCTTTGTTCTTAAAATGAGCACTTGAATTTCACTTACGGATGAGTTAATACATGCAAAACGCCTAGTCAAGTGCCTGACACAGAAAGGCACTCAGTACGTAAGTTATTGCCAGCTGCCTCTCCCTCGATCCCTGACTGGAGAGGCCACCTGGCCAGTGTTCCTCTCCCCTTTGTTATATTCACTCTCTTTCTGTAGGTCTATGAGATGTTATCTCCACAGGCTACAACTATGAAGCTGTGTAACCGCTGAGGGTCCTCAAGGGGAGAGGAGAGAACCAGGTATCCCTTCTTATTTATAGTTGCTTCAGAGACCGGCGCTTTCTCAGGACATGTGTTCAGATATTTATAATTTGTTTGTATAGATGTGCCTTACAGCAGGCGTGAGAACAGTTAAGTTACTGAATCAGAAAATGTCATGGCTTTTCCTGGCAACGCATCTGAGCAGATGGTAAATGACTATTTTTACGGCTTGTTTCTCCATTACATGTAGAAATATTTATTAACATTGTATTTCTGTCGCGTGTGTACAACCAGCAAGAAACCAAGCTAGGCAGCTGCCAGGGTGGCTGGGGGAGGGTGAACGCATGGGGGGTCCACTCTGGGTTTTATTTTGGCAGGTGAGCAAGCAGAGCCTGGGCCTGAGGGAGGGGCAGCCAGGAATACCTGCTGCTTCCCCCTGGAGTCAGGTGACCCATGAGCCCTCAGGAACAACCCTCACCCAAACACCAAACTTCATCAAGTCTGAGAAGTCACCAGTCACAAGGTGCACAGTATTTTCTGTGACACTAAGAAAGCAAAAGCCTCCAAGATGGGGAGTGGAACAGGGCAGTCCCTCATGAAGCTGGGGCACCAAAAGGCCACAAAGAAATCAACCCACCATGGGAACGGGGATGACAAGCAGATGCATGTTTCAACCTGGGGCGGGCATGGAGGGGCCATTTCCCCTGAGGACCTGACCCACGGGCCAGTACTCACTAGGGCTGGCATCTGAATTTACACCATCAGGGTGGTCCAAACGCCCTTCTTGGTCCTCATTTAGTAGTACCCCACCAGGTGACCAGCAGAAGCAAAAATGTCTGGAAGAAATAGACTTCCAGGGCAACTATGAGATGCATCCCGGTTTTAAATCAATTGGCACATTAAAAATAGGTGCCCCTGGACGTAAAAGCAAATACAGGCACTGTCATCCACTGTGAGGCCCATCATGGGAGTTATTCAGTTGGAGATAGTAACACCTCCTATTCCTATGGAGCTAAGAATATCAAAAGTGGGAAGAGATCAAGATAAAAATCCAAAAAAGCAGGATGTAATCCAACAGGTGAAACACCAAAGAAAACCGAAGGAGCTGGGAGATCGACAGAGCCACCGAGAACTTTGAAGGAGGTCAGGGCTGGGGCATGGGCCATAAATTTGTCCTGTTATTTTCTGACTTCACCAATCAGAAGAAAAGCAGTCTTGCTTCGATTCCTCATCAGTAAATGGAGAAAATACCTTCTCTGAGATTACTGAGGCAATGCAACAAGCAATTGTGTTTTAAAAGTATTTCATGTACTATAAAAGCACTGGGCTGCCGGGCGTGGTGGCACATGCCTGTAATCCCAGTATTTGGAAAGCTGAGATAGGAGGATCGCAGGTTCCATGCCAGCCTTAGCAACTTAGTGAGACCCTGTTTCTCAGTAAATAAATAAAAACGGCTGTATAGCTAGGTATAGCTAGGAGGTAGAATGCCCCTGGGTTCAATCCCCAGTATAAACAAAAAAATCCAGCGTGCCAATAAAATTATACCTATTATTCTTTTTTTTGCGGTACTGGGGATTGAACCGAGGGGCATTCTACCTCCGAGCTACACCCCCAGCCCTATATTTTGTTCTTTATTTTGAAACAGGGTTTCACTAAGTTGTGGAGGGCCTCACTAAGTAGCTGAGATTGGCCACGAACCCAGATCCTCTGGTCTCAGCCTCCCAAGTACTGGGATTACAAGCGTGCGCCACCATGCCCGGCTCCTATTATTCTTGATATAAATATTCTGAATGTTCTGAATGCTCCTTTAGTCAGATTCTATTTTCTTAATTTTTTCATTAATGTTCTCTCAACAGAAGGCTGCACATAAACTGAGCCCTTAATAAATCCTTATAAACTAAATACTGCCAATATCTGGCCACAGTCTTATTTGGCCTCACATTCCTAAGGACTTGTTACCACTACTGCTGAAAATAGAAAGGGGAGAAAAAAAACAAAAACAAAACTCATTAATCAGGAACAGGATGTATTTGTACTTAAACAAGTAGGCAGGTCTCACACATCTACCCTTGGCCTCCCTGAAAATCACACCAGCTGCAAAACCCAAATACAAGCGTGGACGTGGCATTTACATAACAGATTGAGGTTAGACTCCAGGAGGCAACTTTAGAAAGGAAGCAACCAGAATAGAGGGCAGGCAGAAGACTCCTTGTTCCTGGCAAAAAAGACCCTCAGCAGCAACAAAGAGCACCCTTGGAAGAAAAGACCAGGGTCTCGGTCCTCCTCAGTACCTTGGTCCACGCTGGTCAAGCTTATTAACAGGGGTGGAGAGAGAAAGGAAGTCCTCACCAAGACACAACGTTGAGGCAGGAAGGGGAGAGAAGGCACAGGGCTGGGACTAAGAAGCTGGGGCTTGAAGATGAGGGCTTCCATTCCCCGACCTGAGCGGCCTTGGGCACACTAAAGGGGACCTCGTTTAAGGAGACGAATGGGAGGGAAGGGAGACTGGGTTCATGCAAGATCTGCCTTCCTCTATCACCTGCCTCTGGGTGCACTTGCCGGTGAAAGGGAGAGCGAGGCAGGAAGCTCTCAGGCAGTCTCTATCCGGTACTTCATGATTCTGGATGGTTAAGGGTGGAAGGGTTTAAGGAACAGTGCTGTGTGTTGTTCAGTCCCTGTTGCTCATTCCTTTTTTTGGCTGGTTAAAAAGGATGCTAAGGAAAGAAGAAATCAAATAAAAAGACTGACTAATGACAAAAACAGTCACACAGAACAGCAAAAGGAATTAAGTTGGAAAGCGAGGAGACTGAAAAATCCAGGTGTACACCTGTGATGAAAGAAAGAACTTAAAGAGGAGGCCCAGAAGGTTGAATGGACGCAGGGAAGTTTCTGAAGTAATGATCATTTGGGGCAGTGGGAAGTGGTTAAAACTAGGTAATGAGTCTGGGGCCACTGTGACAGGGGCACAATCTTCATGGTCTCCCTGTGAGCAAATATCCTACATGAGTCTCTTCTGGGGTGATCATTAGGGCAAAAGAAGAGGTCATGGGGGGAGGGGAGATGAGATATGCTAGAAATGAAATTGATCAAATTGTGTTTTTATGTTTGTGAAAAAATAACACAATGAAACCCACCATTCTAATAATTGAGATGCACCAGTAAAAACATAAATAAAAGAAAAATAGAAGAACAAAAACCTAGGAGATGAACTGTGCAGCAGAGGTAGTAGTAGTCTTGAGAGAGGGTCAACTTGTCACAGGCTTCAATCACAGGGCATTTCTGCTGGGCCGCCACACCCTGGGATGTCATTTCAAAGCACTGGTCCTTGTATGGTCAAGAAGGTTCAAGCTTCTTTCCATTCATTGTATTCTAAACACCTCTTTGAGTAAATCTATTTCTATGGGGGCTGTTTTAGTTAATAGAGCAAGGAAGAAATCTGTCCAAAACACTAGTCTCAAAGAGTGATTTTTTTAAAAGTAAACTCAAGTTCCAGTCTTCCAGACATTCTTTTCACAAGAAGGTATGTAGAAATGTACAACTTTTAACAATTGATAACTATCAGAAGACCCAACCCACGAGTTTCCTGTAGATTAAAAGGGAAAAGAAAAACAAAAACACGGAGGCCTGAAGTTTGCCCAGACATATGCGATATTTCTGGGAAACGTGGAAACAAGGTTTGTTCCACCTCGTCAGGCTGTTTGCCAGCCTTTCTGTTGGATTTGAGTTCTTAAAGATTTAAATGCTTCTCAACTCTTGGCTTATGGCTAAATATTTAGCAGTTCTTATCTAGGGACGCTAGTTGATAAAGACTTAGGAAAATATACTAAAAAATATGTTTCAATGAATCTTTCTTATGACAGTAGCGTTTTTTTCCTCCAGGAGGAAATCTGGCTCTTAGAACTAGTCTGTGGGAATTTGTGCCAAAGAAGACTGCCATGGGCTTGTGAGGTTTGCCCTGGACACCAACAATCCTAAGTACTGTACACCCAGAGAAGCATGGTGTGGGCCCCAGTGGATCTTAAACACAATTCCACCTTGGGTTCCACTGCATTTTATAATTGAGAAATGAAGGCAGAAAAGAGTTAAGTAGATTGCTCAAGGGCATAGTCATGAAAAGATTTCAGCTTTAAACGGGAGTCTGGCTACACACCCTTGTCCTCATCAGAGGTGGGCTTTCATTGTTGGTATGGTAAGGAAACTTTTTTTGGTCACATTTTTAAAGGGGATATTGGTTTATTGTTGTCTTTTAATGCAACCTTTGGGATGCATTAAATGAGGCTGTTTTTTTCCAGCCTCATTTAGGTACAACTAGCATATACAAATTGTATAAATTCAAGGTGTTAAATGTGATGATTTGGGGAGCGAGCGGTGCTGCGGGCCGGGACCTTGGCGGCCAGGAGCATGACAGTAGCGGCCCCGGGTTCCACCGAACGCCCCGGGTGCACCACCTATTATGACGGGCCGAGGCTGCCGGGCGCCATGGAGGGCCAGGCGGCTGCTCAGCTATACCTGGGGCTGGTGCTGGAGGAAGTGCACAGGGTTGTGGCAGCATTGCCTGAAGATATGAGACCAGGCCCTAATCCCTATGGTTTTTCATGGGAATTGGTGGTATGTACAGCTGCTGGATTTATTGCTGTTCTCTTGTTTTTGTGGAGAAGTTTTCGATCAGTTAGAAGACGGCTTATCAGGGAAGAGAAAAAAAGCTTGCTCTAAAGCTTTCTGTACAAATTAAAGAAAAATGTGAACTACTTGAAAAAGTTAGTCTTGCTCAGAAAGAATATGAAGGCGGAAAGTCATTTTTAAAGGACGCCAGCTTTGAGAAGGAGTCAACAGAAGCACAAAGTTTGGAGGAAACTTATGAAAAGCTGAATAGGTACAAATCTGAACTTGAAGATGAAATACTCCTCCTAGAAAAAGAGCTAGAAGAAGAGAAATCTAAACATTTTGAACAAGATGAATTGATGGCAGATATTTCAAAAAGGATCTAGTCCATAGAAGATGAATCAAAATCCCTTAAATCACAAGTAGCTGAAGCCAAAACAACCTTCAAAATATTTCGACTTAAGGTAGCAATAAAAGATGCTTTAAATGAAAATTCCCAACTTCAGGAAAGCCAGAAACAGCTTTTACAAGAAGCTGAAGTATGGAAAGAACAAGTGAATGAACTTAATAAGCAGAAAATAACATTTGAAGACTCCAAAGTACATGCAGAACAAGTTCTAAGTGATAAAGAAAATCACATCAAGTCTCTGACTGAATGCTTGCTAAAGATGAGAGATTGGACCACTGTGCTTGGAGAAGATCTAACAGATGATGGTAACTTGGAATTGGAAATGAAGAGTGAATCAGAAACTGGTGCTCACTTAGATAATCAGCCCAAAGGAGCTTTGAAGAAACTGGTTTATGCTGCTAAGTTAAATGCTTTTTTAAAAACCTTAGAAGGAGAAAGAAATCAAATTTATATTCAGTTATCTGAAGTAGATAAAACAAAGGAAGACCTTACAGAGCATATTAAAAATCTCCAGTCGGAACAAGCATCGCTGCAGGCAGAAAATGCACAATTTGAAAGTGAGAATCAGAAGCTTCAGCAGAAACTTAAAGTAATAACTGAACTGTACCAAGAAAATGAAATGAAACTCCACAGGAAATTAACAGTAGAGGAGAATTACCGGTTAGAGAAAGAAGAGAAGCTTTCCAAAGTAGATGAGAAGATCAGCCATGCAGCTGAAGAGCTGAAGGTCTACAGAAAGTGAGTCAGAGATCTTGAAGAAGAATTGGAGAGAACCATTCATTCTTATCAAGGGCAGATTATTTCCCATGAGAAGAAAGCACATGATAACTGGTTGGCAGCTCGGACTGCTGAAAGAAACCTCAATGACTTAAGGAAAGAAAATGCTTACAACAGACAAAAACTAACTGAAACAGAGTTTAAATTTGAACATTTAGAAAAAGATCCTTATGCACTTGATGTTCCAAATCCAGCATTTGGCAGAGAGCATTCCCCATATGGTCCCTCACCATTGGGTCGACCTTCATCTGGAACGAGAGCTTTTCTCTCCCCTCCGACTTTGTTGGAGGGCCCACTCAAGACTCTCACCTTTGCTTCCAGGGGGAGGAGGAAGAGGCTCAAGAGGCCCAGAGAACCCTCTGGACCATCAGATGAGCAATGAAAGAGGAGAGTCAAGCTGTGACAGGGTGACTGATCCTCATACAGCACCTTCTAACACCGGGTCCCTGTCACCTCCATGGGAACAGGACCGTAGGATGATGATCCCTCCCTCAGGCCAACCATATCCTGATCCAGCTATTCCTCTACAAAGGCAAGATAGATTTTATTCTAATTCTGGGAGACTATCTGGACCAGCAGAACTCAGAAGTTTTAATATGCCTTCTTTGGATAAAGTGAATGAGCCAGTGTCTTCAGAAATGGAATCCAGTAGAAATGATCCCAAAGATGATCATGGTAATTCAAATGTGCCTGATTCGTCGCTCCCTGCTGAGAGCGAAGCAGCTGTCCCTGGCTTTGTTCCTTCACCTCTTCCTCCAGGCAGAGGGCCGTTGTTTCCAGTGGATCCAAGGACTCAGTTCATGAGAAGAGGGCCTCCTTTTCCCCCACCTCCTCCAGGAAGCATGTATGGAGCACCGCGAGATTGTTTTCCACCAAGGGATTTCCCCAGCCCATCACCTCCTCCATTCCCAATGAGAAATGTCTGTCCACCAAGGGGTTTTCCGCATTATCTCCCCCCAGGAGCTGGATATTTTCCCCCAACCCCACATTCTGAATGTAGAAGTGAGCTCCCAGCAGGGCCAACTCTGCCTTCCAATGAGCCTGCTGCTAAACAGCCAGAGCCACAAGAAACCTGGCAATATTTTTGATCTCTCTTCAAAAGTAATTTTGACTTAAAATCTCATTTTTAGTTTAAGTAAGTACCATTACTTAAGTGATTATACTTTTGCTCAAATTGAAGCTTAATGGAATTATAATTCTCAGGATAGTATTTTGTAAATAAAGATTTAAATATGGAAAAAATGTGATGACTTGAGATATTCATTGATTATCATTGATTCATTGGTATTGATTACCAAAAATTAATCAGCACATCCATCACCACACAGTTACTGTGCATGTGTGTGTGCTTGTGTGCATCAGAGAGGGGGTGGGGACACTTAAGATTGTACTCTTCTAGCAAATTCCAAGTAAACAGTACAGTGTTTATAACTATAGTCACTATGCCCTACAGCAGACCTCTAGAACTTATTCATCCTATAACAAAGTTTGTATCCTTTGAGTAAATGTTTGAATTTACCTCCCCACTTTTCCCATGCCCCAGTCCTTGGCAACCACCCAGCTTTCTGCTTCTGTCAGTTTGACTTTTTTAGATTTCACATGTAAGTAAGATCATATAGTATTTGGCTTTCTGTGCCTGGTTTATTTCACTTAACATAACGTCTTCCAGGTTTGCCATGCTGTCCTGAATGGCGGGCTTTCCTCCTTTTTATGGCAGGATGGTGTGTGTGATAGTCAATCTAGGTTGTTAACTTGACCTGATCATGACACACCCAAGATCATGTGACTTTGGGTGTGTAACAGCAGATTAAACAGAAAGCCCTGCCCTGAATGTAGGCAGCAGGATTCTGATAGGTGCGGACTTAGATAAAAGAGGGAGAAGCCGCGTAGAGTGCGAGCGACTCTTTCCGAGGAAAAGCATCTGCTCTCGCCTGAGATCGTTGGCCGCCGGCTTCGCTGTTTCTCTGAAGAGCTTCTTGATCTTCTCAGCCTCCAGCTCTTGGAACTGAAACTTCACCATCGTTTCTCCGAAGAGCTTCCTGATCTTCACGTCCTGGACTGGGACTGAATTAGTGGTTGCTCCGATCCTAAGACTCCAGCTCTTAGACCGTTCGACCAGCTACTGGTTCCTCTGACTCTCCACGTGCAGTCAGAACCTGGGACTACATTGCTTCAAACTGTAAGTCCATCTGATAAATCCCTTTTTTCAAATATACTCATTCTGTGTATTCTGTTCATCTAGAGAACCCTGTCCAATACAGTGTGTATGTGGTGTGTGTGTGTGTGTGTGTGTGTGTGTGTGTGCAAGTGCATGTGTGTGTGACAAATCTTTCTGCTATCTGTCCATGGGTACTTAGGTTGATTCCATACCTTTATCTATTACCTGTTGATGGATACTTAGGTTGATTCTATATCTTAGCCCTTATAAATAATGCTGCAATGAACATAGGGGTGCAGATACATCCTCAATATACTGACTTCATTTACTTTGAATATATACCCAGAAATGGGATTGCCAGATCATACGGTAGCTCTATTTTTAAATTTTTGAGAAACCATCATACTATTTTCCATAATGACTATACCAATTTTCATTCCTACCAACAGAATATGAGGGTTTCCTTTTCTCCAGATCTTCACCAACATTTTTTTTATGGTAGTCATCTTAATAGGCAATATCTCATTGAGGTGATATCTCATTGTGGTTTTTATTTCCATTTCCATGATGCTTAATAATCTTGAACACCTTTCATATACTATTGGCCATTTGTATGTCTTCTTGTGAGAAGTGGCTATTCAGGTCCTTCTCCCATTTTTTTTAATTGGGGGGGTTATTTGTTCTGGGTTTTTGTTCTTTTCTTTTTGTGCTACTGAGTTGTACGAATCCAATCCCTTTTATGTTCTGCATATTAAGCCCTTATCAGACAATATGGTTTGCAAATATTTCCTCCCATTTCATAGGTTGCCTTTGCATTTTTTGGTTGTTTCCTTTGCTGTGCAGAACTTTTTGGTTTGATGTTGTCCACTTGTTTATTTTTGCTTTTGTTGCCTGTGCTTTAGAAGTCAGATCCAAAAAAAATATAGCCAAAGCCAATGTCAAGGAGCTTTTCCCCTTCTAGGAATTTTATGATTTGGGGTCTTAAAACATTTAAGTCTTGAAATCATTTTAAGTAAGCATTTTCAGTGGTATAAGGGTCCCATTTTCATTCTTTTGCATGTAGACACCCAGTTTTCCTAGCACCACTTATTGTAGAGACTATCCTTTCCCCACTGTGCTTTCTTAGCACCCTTGTCAGGACGCTTCAATGCAGCTCTCAGAGTACATACTAGGTTCATTTGACACTTAAGGGATTATTTGTGCATTTATTATTTGTTCCTTTTTTGTGGTAATGAGGATTAAACCCAGGGGAATTCTACCTCTGAGCTACACTCCCAGCCATATTTTATTTTTTATTGGAAACAGGGTCTCACTAAGTTGCTGAGGCTAGCTTTGTACCTGTGATCCTCCTGTCTCAGCCTCCCAAGTACTGGGATTACGAGCATGCACCACCATGCCCAGGTTCCCATTGATGTTTAGGCTTCTTCCAGGGCAGGGACTATGCCTTACTGTCTTTGTAGCCATCTTCCACCACACCTAGAACAGTGCTATCAACTGTCTAGACAGCTTTATCAGATGAGGCACCAAAGTAAAATTTTTAGCTAAATAATAGTCTCCCCAAAGGGTCAGGTGGACTTCAGGTAAGGAACTGAAAGCAGAGGAGGAATTGAGCACCAGAGATTTCTGGTACTGGGCATTCTGAAAGCATTTTGGTTAGGTTAGCCTTTAAATAAGGATTCAGACCAGATGTGAATTAGTAAATTGGAGAATGTGATTCAAGAGGCTTAACTTTGGTTGATCAAACGATGGTTAATTTCCAAACTGGAATCTGATTAAATCGATTAGCAAATGTGGGGCACCAAGAATAAAACTGTTCAAGAGTAAAACTATTACAGGGCTGCAGTCATTGAAAACAGAGGTACTAGTTCTTATTCCATCAACCTTTAAATTGCTAAACTCTACCCCAACAATTTTAGAAAGCCATTATTAGTGGGCTGGGGACATAGCTCCCTTGTAGAGACTTTGCTCAGCAGGCACTAGGCCATAGGTTGAAGCCCCAGCACTACCATCATCACACACAAAAAAGTTGTTGCTGTTATTTTGCTTTTCTTGCTAGAAATTACTTATTGCAACACTGGCCCACAAAATCAGGTTTTAGGTGATTTTAGTTTAGGGAATTTAAAAATTGTCTTATTCCAAACAGGGTGAGGAAGGGACGGGATATGGGTAATGATACCTAGCAACAGAGAGTAAGAATATTTTTGAAGAGCCCAGTGTGCCTGAACAAGGTTGCCTGGCCTGCCTAGACCTGAGCTAGACAACTGATAACACAACAAAAGAATTTACGTCAGCTAAATATGCTTGGGAAAAAAACAATCCTGCCAAAGGAAGAGTCAATTTGGTGCTTTTTTTTTTTTTTTGGTGGTACTGTGGATTGAACCCAGGTTCAATCCGAGCTACACCCCCAGCCCTATTTTTAAAATTCTTTTATTATTTATTTATTTATTTATTTATTTATTATATTTTTTTGCGGTACCGGGGATTGAACGCAGGGGCGTTCTACCTCCACGCTACGCCCCCGGCCCTATTTTTTTATACTTTATTTTGAAACCGGGTCTCACGAAGTTGCGGAGGGCCTCACTAAGTAGAAAGAGAGAGAGAGAGACAGGGAGAGAGAGAGAGAGAGACAG
>PVJS01039664.1:0-18793 GCA_004027185.1 Glis glis
GGGTCCCCGTACTCATCCTGTGGTTATCTCCCCAGTCCCTGAATGTATAATTGGTATAGACATACTCAGTACTTGGCAGAACCCCCACATTGGTTCTCTAGTCTGTGGGGTCAGGGCTATTATGGTAGGAAGGGCTAAATGGAAGCCATTAGAGCTACCTCTCCCTGGGAAAATAGTGAATCAAAAACAATATTGCATATCTGGAGGGATTGCAGAGATTAGTGCCAATATCAAGGACTTGAAAGATGCAGGGGTGGTGGTTCCACCACATCCCCATTTAACTCTCCTATTTGGCCTGTGCAGAAGACAGATGGGTCTTGGAGAATGACAGTTGATTATCGTTAACTTAACCAAGTAGTGACTCCAATTGCAGCTGCTGTACCAGATGTGGTTTCCTTGTTAGAGCAGATTAACACATCTCCTGGTACCTGGTATGCAGCCATTGATTTGGCCAATGCATTTTTCTCCATACCTATTCATAATGACCACCAGAAGCAATTTGTCTTCAGCTGGCAAGGCCAGCAGTATACTTTCACTGTCCTACCCCAGGGGTATATGAACTCTCCAGCCCTGTGTCATAATTTAGTTCGCAGAGATATTGATAGACTTTCTCTTCCGCAAGGTATTACACTGGTCCATTACATTGATGATGTTATGTTGATTGGGCCAAGTGAGCATGAGGTAGCAACCACTGTGGACTTGTTAGTGAAGCATTTGCGTGCCAGGGGATGGGAAATAAACCCAACTAAAATCCAAAGGCCTTCTACCTCAGTGAAATTTCTAGGAGTCCAGTGGTGTGGGGTATTTCGAGATATTTCTTCTAAAGTAAAGGATAAGCTGTTACATCTGGCCCCTCCGACAACTAAGAAAGAGGCACAACGTCTGGTGGGCCTGTTTGGCTTTTCAAGGCAACACATTCCTCACTTGGGTGTGTTACTCCGGCCTATCTACCAAGTGACTCAAAAAGCTGCTAGTTTTGAGTGGGGCGCAGAACAGGAGCAGGCTTTGCAGCAGGTCCAAGCTGCCGTGCAGGCGGCTCTGCCACTTGGGCCCTATGATCCAGCAGACCCTATGGTACTAGAGGTATCAGTGGCAGATAGAGATGCTGTCTGGAGCCTTTGGCAAGCCCCCATGGGTGAATCGCAGAAAAGGCCCCTGGGATTTTGGAGCAAGGCCCTGCCGTCATCCACGGACAATTACTCTCCCTTTGAGAAGCAGCTCTTGGCTTGCTACTGGGCCTTAGTGGAAACTGAACGCTTAACCATGGGCCACCAGGTTACCATGCGACCTGAGCTGCCCATCATGAATTGGGTTCTGTCTGATCCATCAAGCCACAAAGTTGGATGTGCACAGTAGCAGTCCATTATCAAGTGGAAATGGTACATACGTGATAGGACCCGGACAGGTCCTGAAGGTACAAGCAAATTACATGAAGAAGTGGCCCAGATGCCCATGGGTCCTACTTCTGTTATAGTGTCTTCTGTCCCCCGGTGTGAACCTATGGCCTCATGGGGTGTACCATATGATCAGTTGATAGAAGAAGAGAAAGCTTGGGCTTGGTTTACAGATGGTGCTGCACGATATGCAGGCACTATCTGAAAATGGACAGCGGCAGCCCTGCAGCCCCTCTCTGGGTCATCCCTGAAGGACAGTGGTGAAGGGAAATCTTCCCAGTGGGTAGAACTTCGTGCAGTGCACCTGGTTGTGCACTTTGCTTGGAAGGAAAAATGGCCAGATGTACAATTATATACTGATTCATGGGCTGTAGCCAATGGTTTGGCTGGATGGTCTGGGACTTGGAAAGAACATGATTGGAAGATTGGCGACAAAGACATTTGGGGAAGAAGTATGTGGATACATCTCTCCAAATGGGCACAAAATGTGAAGATATTCGTGTCCCATGTTAATGCCCATCAAAAGGTGACCTCAGCAGAAGAGGACTTTAACAATCAAGTGGATAGGATGACTCGGTCTGTGGATAGCAGTCAGCCTCCTTCCTCGGCCACCCCTGTCATTGCCCAGTGGGCTCATGAATAAAGTGGCCATGGTGGCAGGGATGGAGGGTATGCATGGGTTCAGCAACATGGGCTCCCACTCGCTAAAGCTGATCTAGCTACAGCCGCTGCTGAATGCCCAATCTGTCAGCAGCAGAGACCGACGCTGAACCCCCGATATGGCAGCATTCCTCGAGGTGATCAGCCAGCAACCTGGTGGCAGATTGATTATATTGGACCCCTTCCGTCATGGAAGGGGCAGCGCTTTGTCCTTACTGGAATAGACACTTACTCTGGGTATGGATTTGCTTTCCCTGCACGTAAAGCTTCTGCCCAAACTACCATCCATGGACTTACAGAATGCCTTATCAACTGCCATGGTATTCCACACAGCATTGCTTCTGACCAAGGAACCCACTTCACAGCCAAAGAAGTACGGCAATGGGCTCATGCTCATGGGATTCACTGATCCTACCATGTTCCTCACCATCCTGAAGCAGCTGGTTTGATAGAATGGTGGAATGGCCTTTTGAAGGCTCAGTTACGGTGTCAGCTAGGTGGCAATACTTTCCAAGGCTGGGGCAAGGTTCTCCAGAAGGCTATATATTCTCTAAATCAGCGTCCACTCTATGGTACTGTTTCCCCTATAGCCAGAATTCATGGGTCCAGGAATCAAGGGGTGGAAACAGGAATGGTACCACTCACCATTACCCCTAGTGACCCACTAGGAAAATTTTTGCTTCCTGTCCCCGCAACCTTATGTTCTGCTGGCCTCCAGATCTTAGTTCCAGAAGCAGGAATGCTTCCACCAGGAGGCACAACAATGATTTCCCTAAACTGGAAGTTAAGACTTCCTCCTGGCCACTCTGGGCTCCTCATGCCTTTGAGTCAACAGGCTAAGAATGGAGTTATGGTGCTCGCTGAGGTTATTGATCCAGATTACCAAGGGGAAATTGGACTATTACTCCACAATGGGAGTAAGGAAAAGTATACCTGGAAAGCAGGAGATTCCTTAGGGCGTCTCCTAGTATTGCCATCTCCTGTTATTAAAATCAATGGAAAACTGCAACAACCTAATCCGGGCAGGATGGCAAATGTCTCAGACCCTCCAATAATGAAGGTGTGGGTCACCCCTCCGGGTAAAAAACCAAGACCTGCCGAAGTGCTGGCTGAAGGTAGAGGAAATACAGAATGGGTAGTAGAAGAAGGTAGTTATAAGTACCAACTACGGCCACGAGACCAGTTACAGAAACGAGGATTGTAATTGCTATAAATATTCTTTTTATTCTGTTAAGAATATGTTTGTATATACATATATTTATATGTGTTAAGCAGATATCTCTATCTTATCTCCTCCCTTATTTCTCTATTATGCAATATAATACTGATGGACTTTATATCATACTGAAGTATTAGGAATAAGTATCACTGAGAAAGCCCTGCCTCCTATTCAGGAGAAGTGATTGGTGCGTTTCCGGTTGTACATGCGATAGCTTTATCATGTTAGGCGAGATTTTTTATATTGTTATTGTATTTATTTGAAGATTAATATGATTTAAAAAGACAGGGTTAGGAGTCAAGTTGACAAGGGGTGGACTTGTAATAGTCAATCTAGTTTGTCAACTTGACCTGATCATGACACATCCAAGATCATGTGACTTTGGGTGTGTAACAGCAGATTAAACAGAAAGCCCTGCCCTGAATGTAGGCAGCAGGATTCTGATAGGTGCAGGACTTAGATAAAAGAGGGAGAAGCTGCGTAGAGTGTTGAGCGACATCTGCTCTCGCCCGAGATCGTCGGCCTCTGGCTCATAGAACTGACTGCAACTTCGCCGTTTCTCTGATGAGCTTCTTGATCTTCTGCTCTCGTCTGACATCGTCGGCCTCCAGCCCTTCAAACTGAAACTTCACCATCATTTCTCCGAAGAGCTTCCTGATCTTCACATCTTGGACTGAGAGTGAATTAGTGGTTGCTCCGATCCTAAGACTCCAGCTCTTAGACCACTCGACCAGCTACTGGTTCCTCTGACTCTCCACGTGCAGTCGGAACTTGGGACTACATTGCTTCAAACTGTAAGCCCATCTGATAAATCCCTTTTTCAAATATACTCATTCTGTGAATTCTGTTAATCTAGTAAACCCTGTCCAATACAATGTTCTTTCTGATTATAACATGTTCATGCTTGGTAAAAAGGAAGTTCTAAAGGTATAAACAGAAGTTTGACAAACAATAAATTTCACCACAAAGTTTCAAAATAGTGGGCTGGGGATGTGTTTCAGTGGTAGAGTGCTTACTTAACATGCTCAAGGCCCTGGGTTTGATTCACAGTACAACACACACACACACACACACACACACACACACACACACACACGATAATGGAAAAATTCAAAATAGCTCCTATATGAAATCTGCTGCTTTAATTATCTACGGGTCATGGTTATTTCCAAAATGATTTATCAACCTTCTGTCTATTATTTTTCTATTGTATTTTCCAGATATAACATTTATTCAGCAATTTGTGTTATAAAAACATATTTTAAAATTCTTAATAGAACAAGCAAAATAAACATTACCATTTTGAACTCTTTGAAATGAAAACATAATTTCCCTTTGTAATTTGATGATTTTCCCAGAATGTCTCATCATATATAAATATGCTTTATTTTTCTCCATAGCTCTTACCATTTCCTAATATACCCTACTATTTATTTATCACTCATGTGATCCCCACCCCACCGGATTGTAAATTCCATAAAATAAGGAATGCTTCTTTGATCATGGCAGTGTCATCAATGTCTAGAGATACACAGTATCTGTTGGTTGTCAGGAAGTAAGTAAAGGAGAAATTAATACAGGAAGAAAGGGTGCCAGTGCCATTCTGTGAAAACTTGGGTACTTAAAAACATTTTTGGGGCTGAAGGTCTAGCATGCTAGGCAAGTGCTGAGTTGTAGAACACTTGCCTAGCATGCTTAATGCCCTGGGTTCAATCCCTAGCAATGCAAAAAACACAAAAGTATTCGAATGTGCTTGAAAAATCTAGCAAGTAAAACTTTTTGTTTTGCATCTTTAAAATTCCTGTCCAACATTAGTTTCTCAAAACTCTTAAGTAACTCAAGGAAATTGTGCATACACTTAAGAGAACTAATATAGTATGTATCTGTAATACTTTGGAAAATCAAGTGTAAACAAAAGAAATACTAAGCCAATCTGTATGTTTTAGGGTTTAGAAAAGTTTAAGATTTGAAATATTTTATGCTAAAACTTATTACCTTTACCTTTTTAAGAATATAGTGATAATTAAGAGTCAAAAATCTTCCTGAGAATTAGGAGGACAAGCAAGCAAAACAATTATGAGTATGGAGATTTATTTTAAAAAGGTAGGGTGGTGTGCAAAGTACAATTTTTGAAGTTAACTTGCAACTTAAATACATACACACACTTCAGAGAATTACCTCACACCCTCATTTCGAGTAGCTTTCAGAATTCTCATCCCTGCAGTTGAAGCATTTCACTACAAAGTTATGAGCTTGTAATACACAATCCTAAGTATCCTATAGGACACAGAGAAGATAGCTTGCAGCATGAAGTAGTAAAAGTTTATATAACCCAGAGGAAAGGAAGTTAAATAGGTATTTGGATACTTTTATTTGGCATGAGGCACTTAATTATGTTGTTTTCTGCCCGGCGTGGTGGTGCACGCTTGTAATCCCAGTACTTGGGAGGCCGAGACCGGAGGATCCAGGTTCGAAGCCAGCCTCAGCTACTTAGTGAGGCCCTCTGCAACTTCACGAGACCCAGTTTCAAAATAAAGTATAAAAAATAGGGCCGGGGTGTAGCTCGGAGGTAGAACGCCCCTAAGTTCAATCCCCGGTACCGCAAAAAAAAAAAAAATTATGTTGTTTTCTGTTTAGAATCCTCCATTGACGTGTGTGTGTGTGTGTGTGTGTGTGTGTGTGTGTGTGTGTGTGAGAGAGAGAGAGAGAGAGAGAGACTGAGAGACAGAGAGACAGAGAGACAGAGAATATGAATGAAACCCAGGGGCATTCTACCTCAGAGCTACACCCCCAGCTCTGTTTTACTTTCTATTTTGAAATAGGGTCTCATTAAGTTATTGCACGCTGGCCTCAAACCTGTGATCCCCCCATGTCAGTATTCCAAGTACCCCATTACTCTTTTTAAGATCCTTTATTAAATATAATCTTCATAAAGAAAAAGTATGAGTACTATAATTATTAAAATTATCGACTGATCATTTTAATTCACTCTATGATTGGATTGGCTTTGGGCAGTTGCAGTTTGAGTAAGACACGGTCTAGTGCCCACTCTGCCCTTTTCCTTGGCGTTGCTTCTCCCAGGCTTTTAACTGAGAGTTGGAGGGTCTTTGTCTCCTCAGTCCTGAAATACTGAGGCTAATCTAGCTTTGTTGACCAAGAGGTACCAGACCTCCCACTTCATGAAACTCCAGATGGAGTGAATGTCTTCGAGAGAAGACCTGCCTGTGCATGTGGCATGTCTTCTCCCCTACCCCTTGCTGGTCTTTGCTTCCTAAATACTACAAATATGAAGGACCTTTTACTTTACTTTTAAAGCATTAGACCTAGTTCCCTACTTTCTTCATACCTTTGGAACTCAGCAAATACTCCATGCGAGATCGGGTTTAGGTTCCCTAAGTTTTCCTAAATCACTTGCTAGCTCCTTCCCTCCTCAGAAGAGGTCCACTGCTTGGGGCACACTTGAATTAAAACACACACAGACACACACACACAGTAACTTGGCGAGGCCAGTTTCAAAATGAAAAGGGGATGGGGGTGTATCTGAGAGGTAGAATGCCCAGTACCAAAAGAAAAGGAGGGGTTCAGGAAC
Organism: Glis glis; assembly: GCA_004027185.1. NCBI lineage: Eukaryota > Metazoa > Chordata > Mammalia > Rodentia > Gliridae > Glis > Glis glis. The sequence continues at coordinate 6,863 of PVJS01039664.1, forward strand.
CAATGTAAATGGGCACTTACCAGAGATGGAATTATTTTAGCATCAATAAGGATAAGAACTGCAAGGGGTTAAAATTCATCAAATATGTCTAAATCATGTTATAAATAAATAATTTCTGGGTTTAATTGACAATGCTATAGAAATTTGAAAACTATTAAATCAAAGGGAAAAATCTTTTTTTTCAATCTCCTAACAAATGATACCTCAGGGAAAACAAATAATTAATGGGAGAAGTTTCTTTTTCTTTTTTTTTTTTTTTTGCGGTACCGGGGATTGAACGCAGGGGTGTTCTACCTCCGGCCCTATTTTTTTTTTTATGCTTTATTTTTGAAACCGGGTCTCACGAAGTTGCGGAGGGCCTCACTAGGTAGAGAGAGAGAGAGAGAGAGAGAGAGAGAGAGAGATCGTGCGCGCGCGCATGCACGCTGAGGTTGGCCGCGAACCTGGATCCTCCAGTCTCCGCCTCCCAAAGTACTGGGATTACAAGCGTGCGCCACCACGCCCGGCTGAGAAGTTTCTATTTATAGAAGTATTGCCTCTAATACATGCAGAAGGAATGTTAGAATATCTTCATTTTGTAATCGCTAATGAATTAGTAAATCAAGGCAGTGATTCATTATGGCTGTTAATTTCATGTAAAAGGAAACAATACACAAATTCAGACACTATTTATGTAGTAGTCTTGTCAGAAACTATAAAACCTAGGATCTAATCACATTCTTACCTGCATCAGTGGTTTTTAACTTGGTTCTACTTTTAAATCATTTATAGATTGTTAAAATCCCAAAGTTTGGTCTGAATCACATTAGACTCTGTGATGGTAAGACCCAAACATCAGGAGTTTTGTTTCTTTTTCTGAGACTGAGTCTGGCTATCTTGCCCAGGAGTGCCAGCCTTGAACTCATGATCCTTCTGTCAAAACCTCCAGGGTAGTTGGAATTTCAGTTGTGCACTACTACGCCCAGCAAACTTCAGGATTTTTCAAAGCTCCCTGGTTGAATGTGCAGCCAAGGTTGAAAAGTACTGTTTTAGATCCAACTGATAATTTACAGGAAATACAGAGATGGAGGTGCATTAAGCAAAATATAGACTCTAGGAAACTCTACAGGACAAATGGCCCAGTTTCTTAACGAACTAAAAGGAATAAAAAGAGGAACTGTATCATATTTTGATGGCATGTCAACTAGTTTTATTATATAGACTATGAGTCCTAAATGAGGCAGTTACAGAAGTCCTACGTCAATCAGGCAAATGTGATGACTGATTGGTAATTTAGTAAAGTGCTATAAAAGAACTGTGGATATACTTTTTTAAGCTATACTTTTATTGGTGTATTGTAATTACTTATCATAGTGAGGTTCAATGTGATACAAACATATATGCACACAGCACTTGGTGTGTTTCCCTCCAGTTCCCACCCTACTTCCTCCCTCCTTGTACATATTAGTAAGATTGATAGGGATACCTTCAAACATGAACACAGCATTATTTGAACTGTTTCCTTTGTCAGACTTCTTTTTTCCCCTCCCCTCCACCCTCTCACAAACGCCTTCTACTCTTCTACTGGCCTTTCTTCTCATTTATCTGAAATCCCTTTTGTTTCCTAGTTTCTCTCTAGCTTCACATGTGAGAGAAAGCATATGACCTTGACTTTCTTAGACTGGCTGATCTCATTTGGCATCATATTCTTTAGTCCCATCCACTTTCCTGCAGATGATATAATTTTGTTCTTCTTTATGGCTGAGTAAAATTTCAATGTCTGTATAGACCACATTTTCTTTGTCCATTCATCTGTTGACAGACACCTAGGTTGGTTCCATATTTTGGCTATGGTGAATTGTGCTACTATAAACATGAATATGCATATATCACTACAGTGGTTTGACTTTAATTCTTATGGAAAGATACTACACTGAGATTCCATCTAACTCCAGTTAGATTGGCTAGAGACATAGAAAAAACAAGATTGAGTTGATAAATGCTGAAGTCAAATGAGGGATACACAGGTGTTTGTTAAACTATTCTCTCTACATTCTGTGTTTGAAACCTGCAATTTCAAGAACAGCATTTCAGGCAGAAGTCAGTACACAAGTATAGAGAACAAATGAGAACCTGGGCCTGGTGGCACATGTCTGTAATCTCAGCAGCTACTGAGGAGAATGAGGCAAGGAGATGTTGAGTTTGAGGCCAGCCTGAGGGACATAGCAAGACTCTGTCTCAAAAGAAAAAAAAAGGAAAAAGAAGAAAAAAAAATCTGTAAAGTGTAAAACCCAGGAGAGAATGGAGTGGAGAGTGTTTCCCAAAGGAGAAAGTGATTAACAGAGATCAGAAAAGTACCTACTGTTTTTGTCAGCTTAAATTGATATTGTGACTTCTACTTTAGTTTCATTGGCTTTGTGGCAGTTGGAAGTCTGGTTGTAGTAGGAAAGAAAATGTGCATGGACTATTATTGCAAGGAGCAACAGGACAGTGGCTGCATGGAGTTGTAGGGTCAAGGGAGATTGTGTTGTCATGTTCCTTATATTTTTGCTTTTTATTAGACAACATGTTCAAGTACTTTTATTCCTTGGGAAGAAGCCAGTGGAGAGTGGGAAGCTACACATATAAAAGTAAGTAAGAATTTTAAAGGAGATGAGGTAGAATGGGATCAAGAGCAGAGGCTGAAGGATTGGTCTTTTTTTTTTTTTTCTTTTTTTTGCGGTACCGGGGATTGAATGCAGGGGCGTTCTACCTCTGCGCTATGCCCCCGGCCCTATTTTTTTATACTTTATTTTGAAACCGGGTCTCACGAAGTTGCGGAGGGCCTCACTAAGGAGAGAGAGAGAGAGACAGAGAGAGAGAGAGAGAGAGAGAGAGAGAGAGAGAGAGAGCGAGCTGAGGCTGACCGCGAACCCGGATCCTCCGGTCTCCGCCTCCCAAAGTACTGGGATTACAAGCGTGCGACACCACGCCCAGCTTGAAGGATTGGTCTTATATGGAGTGGACACTTGCTCCTGTCAAGAAAGTTAGAGACCTCTCTCACTTTTGGGGCGGCCCACATTCTCCCTTGAATATGCATTTACTACTTTTCTAAATAAATCTTGTTTTGTCTCTGGGGGAACAACAACAACAAAAAAGACAGAGACTAAAAACATTTATAGGAGGATGGAGGGTGAAAAGTTGAGGAAATTCTTTTCTGGTAGCCTTTATTTTCTCTTTGAGATAGGAAGGGTAGTCATCTTCATATTTTAAGTGGACCAAGGGTTAGAGAGTTAGAAGAGTTGAAAGAGACTATATGTTTTATATTTCTGCTAAAAGGGAAGGATTGAGGTATAGAATATATACCTAGCTGGTGTAGGATTCCATAATGTTGTGTTGCAGCTATAAACTTCCTAGGGCCCATAGCCAGATATTAACAGATACTTAATTCTATTCTAATATCATTCATATACACACATACACACACACACATACACACACACACATACACACACACACACCCAGGGGATGGTTTTCGGCCCTCGGAGGTTTTTTTTAGATTGTACGTGTGCGTGGTTTTCAAAATCAGATTCTCTATTCAAAATGTAATATTTTAGGCTTTGATCACATTTTTTATTTAAACCTTGCATTTTAATATGTTGAATGGGGTTTCTCTGAATTTTAGAAAGGCCTTTTATTCCTATTCTAATTTTAATTTTATAATAATTTATATATATTTTTTGCAGTACTGGGGATTGAACCCAAGGACATTCTACCTCCGAGCTCCACCCTCAGCCCTAGTTTTTATTCTTTAGTTTGGAACACAGGGTCTCAATAAGTTGCGGAGGCCTCACTAAGTAGCTGAGGCTGGCCGTGAACCCAAATTCTCCAGTCTCAGCCTCCTGAGTAGTGGGATTACAAGCATGCGCCACCATACCTGGCTATAATTTATAATTTTATTTATCCTATATTCCAAAAAGAATTTATTATATTGACTTCTCCTTCAAGGTATTTATACCCTGTATACTTTCTTCACCTTGAAAACAAGAATTTTCTTCAAATCTACAGAACAAAGGGGATGTTCCTTCTATGATTATGTTACGTAAGATTTTAGTTTCTGTCTTGCTTACAGTTCTTTCTGTTGTCTTTGGCTTGCATATTTTGATGAAACAAGCATTCATATTGGAGAGGTCCACCTAGCAAGGAACTAATTCTAGCCAACAGCAAGTTAGGAACTTAGGCCTTAGCCCAGCAGCCAGGAGACTGAATCCTGCCAACCACCACATGAGCTTGGAAGCAGACTTTTCCTAGTCAAGCACTCAGCAATACTTGTTGAATGGATGAATGATTAAATTCTTCCAGGTAGATTTGGCATGGCCTAATATTTGGGCATCTGAAGGTTGATGGGAGTTTTGAGGAGCATTGCCCATTCTTTGTCAAACTTTGGTCAGCAGCCCATAGAAGAGGTGTTCAGTCCTTCCCTAGAGAGACGCAGGAGCAGAAGCATCATACAGGCTGAGGTTCAGGCACAGCTAGTCAAGACTAAGGCAAGAGCTTATGAGTACTGCAGTTCTGGGGTGAAGCAGACATCAGACTGTCCTCTGACACCTGGAGCCAGAGATCTAGGCATAGTAAGGCAATTGAGACTAGGTTAGTAGAATCTGAGAAAATAACTTTCCTAGACCCCTCTTCATTCTATTTTCAGTTTATTTCTTCATTCAATAATTTGATGCTTAGTGTTAGTCTAGGTAAAGGAAATACAGAGATAAATAAGTCAGATAATATCCCTGCTCTCATTTAACATCAGTTCTCATTTTAATGTGGAAGATACAGTGAACACAAACTAATAACTTCTTATAGCATTCAGTGCTAGGAAGAAAGTGAAATAAGGAACTAGAATAGAGAAGATAGGAAAAAAGGAAAGGAACACGTAGACTTATTTATATATCCTTTCATCTCTGCATGAATTAGCTCAAGATTTGGGATGGGTCTGAACCTATAAATTTTTGAAGCTATAGATGTCCTTAATTGTAATGAATTGAAGAAGATAGAGATATGGGAATAAAATCAAGGACAGACTTTCTTTATCAAAGGTTGTTCCCTGAAACCTCCCTCCCCCCAACCTAGTACCTGGCCCCCCAAAAACTGTACATAAAGTTATCTTCTTATAAAATATTATTTAATAGGAATTAATTTGGTCAATATGAGTTCCATCTTCATGTTAGTGCTTATATATAATCAGTAGTGATTAATAAAAGAACAATAGTTTGCAAAGGGGGTAATCTGAATAATAAATTCCCAAGTAACACAATTAATTTCTTTGTTGCATTATTAAGACATAGTAGTTATTCTAGAAATATGTATCAAATAATTATAATCAAGTTGTACTGATAATGTGAATACTTTCTAGCTACATATCAAAGAAATTAAAGTAGAACTTAGCCTTAAGATTTAAACACCACACAATACTTATTTGTAAGCTTTAAATATATTTGATATAATTTACAACTAATCACATTTACTGGAATACTATAGGCCAAGATTGGCAATCTGAAACCTTCAACAATGATTTTGTTCTATTAGATTAGGTTTTTATGAAGTGAGCAAAAAATAAAGTGAAGGAGGAAGAGATGATGATGAGCATGGTGTCCAATAAAAAAAGCAAAACTTAAATTCTGTCATACAAGAAATGTTTGCTTAATTTCTGCCATTCCAGGCACTAGCTAGGTAGCCAAATGGTGGCTAGAAGAAAACAGGTATTGTCTTTGCCCTCATGGAGTTTACAGTCACATAGGAGAACATACTTTAAACAAATATGGTTAGAAATGATGATTAATGCAAAGATAGCAAAGAACAGATTGTTATGGGAGAATAACCAAAGGAATATTATATAGATCAGGCAGTTCAAGAACTGTAAGTGATTTGAGATTTTCATCTTACATAACAAGGTTAAATTGCCTTAGTTTTATGAAATACCAGAAGACAGGAGACTCCTGGATTAGAGAAAAATAACCTTGTTACAGCACAGCAAGCAGCATGAGTATTAGGATAGTTTGTTGGTTCCCATGCCTCCAGATGTCATGGGTGACAAGATGTGGGCCCATGTGGATAGTGCCCGTGCTGTGAGGTTGCATTGCAGGTAAAGAATGGAGAAGCCCCTACTTTTACAGTGAGTGATAAGCAAGCCTGCTCTGTGTCTACAGGAAGGTATAACCTGATCTCTCAAGGTTCCTTGCTGCAAATTCAAGGGTAACCATGGCCCTGCATTATAGGAACATCCCACAAGAAGATGTGGGGACAGTCAGGGTCCATGGCAGGTTCCTTCTTCATCAGCAGAGGGGGGAGGCCAAAGAAGTTCTCTTTGATATAATTCCTTTTAAAAATAGCTTAGTGGGGGTAAAACTGACAGTAAGCTGTACATAAAATATACAGCTTGATAACTTTTGACATATATACAACCCATCCATCCATCCGTCCATCCATCCATCCACCACAGCAGTCAAGATCAATGAACATACCCATCACTCCCCGAAGTTTCTTCCTATGCCATTGTAATTTCTTTCCCCCCTCATCTCTCTCCACCTCCCCAGGCAAACACTGATCTGGTTTTTGTCATTGTATGTTTGTATTTCCTAGATTCTATACAAGTTGAATGATAGCTTATGCTATGTATTCTTATTTCTCTACCATCTTTCATCTTTCATGCACATGATTTTTATTGAGGTTGAGGTTCATCCATATTATAGTGTATTTTTATTGCTAGGTAATATTCCATTGTATGGATATATTACATTTTGTTTATGGTTTCATCTGTTGGTAATGGTAGGTTGTTTCTCGTCTTTTAAAACAATAGTGCTTTGAAGGTTCATGTACAAGTCTTTATATGGACATATACTGAGTTTTTTGTTGTTGATGTTGTTGTTGCTTTTCTTTGTAGTACTGGGGATTGAACTCATGGGCATTCTACCTTTGAGCTACATCCCCAGCCCTTTTTATTTTTTGTCTTGAAACAGAGTCTTGCTAGGTTGCCAAGAGTCTCACTAAATTGCTGAGGCAGTCCTTGAACATGCGATCCTCTGTCTCAGCTTCCCAAGTACTGAGATTATAGATGTGTGCAACCATGCTTGGCATATACTATTATTTCTATTGGATAAATATGCGGAAACAGAATTGGTGTAACTATATGGTAGGTGTGTATTTAACATTTGAAGGAAATACCAAATTCTTTTGTAAAATGATTATACAATTTGACCTTTCCACCAAAGTGTATGAGTGCTTGTTTCTATATTCTCACCAATATTTAATATAGTCATTCTTTTTTTTAGTCTTTTTAATTTTATTCATTTGAACAGTTAGTTGTATCTCATTTTTGCTTTAATTTGCATTCCCTTTTGATGAAAGATATAGAATTTTTTCAAGTCCTTATTTGCCATTCATATATCTTCTTTGATAAAGATCTCATTTTAAAAATTAGGTTGTTGTTATTGAAATGTGAGAGATATTTATATTTTCCAAACATATTCCAGGTAGAAATGCTTTATGTACTTGTTATTGAGCAAGCTGTGGTAGTTTGTGTTTCTCAAGGAATTTGTACATTTCATGAAAGTTTTCCAATTTATTGGCATAAAGTTATTCATAATTCCTTTACTGTCCTCTTATTGTCTGCAGAATATGTAATGAGATTAATTCTGTTATTGCTCATATGGTTGTTTCTCTCCTTTTTTCTTAATCCATCAGGCTAGAAGTTGTCAAAGTTACTCATCTTCTCAGAGAACCAGTTTTTGCTTTCAGTATTTCTTTATTTTTATTTCATTGATATCTATATAGATATTTGTTTTTGGTTCATCTTGTAGTATTGGGCTATTTGTAACATCTTCTTCATATACACAAGAAACATTTGCCACATTTGTTGTTTTATCATTTATCTAACCTGTGTTATTATTTTGCTTGGCAGCTTCTATGTTCTTAAAACAGGCCTTTGAAGGAGAATACCCTAAATTATTACGTCTTTATAATGACTTATGGAAGCGTCTTCAACAGTACAGTCAAAACATCCAAGGAAATCTCAGTGCAAGTGGAACTACAGATCTCTATGTTGACCTACAACACGCGGAAGATGATACACAGGACATATTCATACCAAAAAAAGCAGATTATGAGTACGTTTCTGTTTGTTTAATGTGACCTGTTTGTTAGCATATTAAGACTTTTTGTTTCTTATTCTTATTAGAAATTGGGCATATACTAAGTCTCTAAATATTTGTAATGATTTTTCTTTATTTATCTACTTTGACTTTGCAAGACTATTAACTGAAGAAATCAAACTTCAGCATTAGGTGAACATTCTGGTTCCTGCTAGTATCAATTTTAAAGTATAATACTAAATAGGACAATTATAAATTAGAAGATCAGCATATTTGGCCATTGTCTTTTAAGTGATATTTTAACATATATTAGATAGCATCATTATTGATACGCCACTGGCATAAATGTGATGTGAAAGGTTTTGGTGTGTTCAGAGACTGCAGAAGAGCTATATTTTATGTTGGAATAGGTTCTTAATCATTATTTTTGATCAAATATAGTCAAAACTAACCCCAGGAAGTCTGTTGCATCACCCACAAGTACAATAATGTGGTCAAACTTCAGAGCCACATTGGAAACTAATATAAACAATATCTGTAAATTCAGCCCAGCCAGCTTTTCCTCCAAAATAGAAACAGAATATTTTTATTTTTTTATTTATTTATTTTTTTGTAGTACCGGGGATTGAACCCAGGGGCGTTCTACGTTCTACCTCCGCGCCACACCCCTGGCCCTATTTTTTTTTTATACTTTATTTTGAAACCGGGTCTCATGAAGTTGCGGAGGGCCTCACTAAGTAGAGAGAGAGACAGGGGGAGAGAGAGAGGGAGCTGAGGCTGGCCGCAAACCCGGATCCTCCAGTCTCCGCCTCCCAAAGTACTGGGATTACAAGCGTGCACCACTATGCCCGGCGAAACAGAATATTTTCAAATTTCTGTTTAAGCACCAGATTAAATGATTGGCTTTCATGCCTTTCTTTGTACATTAGAATCGTATTTATTGTGACAAAACTGTCTCGGTCAACATTCTCACTGTTATAATCCAAAACAACTGGCCATACAACTTAGAGGAAATTTTATTTGCTCACAGTTTTTGGAGATTCAGGGTTCAGTCCATGTGAGGCCAGGGTCTGCAGATCTCAGGGCATGGTGGAAGGAAGCAGAGAGAAGGAGAAAGCAAGAGCTCTGTTCTCACATCATAGGGCCCAGAAGCAGAGAGAGGCAGAGAGCACAAGGACTCTGCTCCTGATATCAAGGAGGCAGCAAGAGGATTCAAAGACAAAAGCACAATCCCTAAAGTCACACCCCCAGAGACCCACCTTCTCCAGCCACATCTCACCAACTGGCCTACGTCTCCACCCATTAAATCCATTATAATGAAATTATCTACTGATGAGATTACAACTCTCATGACTTCATTATATCAACTCTGAACATTAATACATGAGCTCTTCAGGGGACACTTTGTATCTAACCATAACACAGACTAAAGCAGCAGCAGATTCTTATCCCCTACTTTGTAAGAAAAAAATGTTGTATAGATTAATGAGTACTATGTAAGTAGTTGGTTTCTCTTTAAATTTGTTCTCTACATGCATACAGTTGAATTTGTATCCACTGTAGTTAGAAGTTCTGATTGGCAAAATAAGTGTCCAGATAAGGCTGGAATGATAGAAGGAGACCAGATTTGTCTCCTCAATAACTGTTTTATGAGCTGGGCACAGTGGCACACATCTGTAATCCCAGTATTTGGAAAGCTGAGACAGGAGGATCGCAGGTTCACGGCCAGCCTCAGCAACTTAGTGAGGCCCTCAGCAACTTAGTGAGACCCTGTTTCAAAAAAATAAGAAATAAAATAGGGCTGGAGGTGTAGCTCAGAGATAGAATGCTCCTGGGTTCAATTCCCAGTACCAGAAAACAAACAAACAAACAAAACAAACAAACTGTTTTATAATAAACAGGGAGACTAACTAAGACCTAATGAGGGGACAAGAGGGCAAAGCCCATATCTGTTGATCTATAATGATTTAATGATACATTAACATTTTTAAAAGTTTATAAAAATAGTGTATACAGTATCATTGTATTTCTGGCTTGGTTTAATTTTAAAATCCATTTACATGCACTAAAAATTACTGGAAGTTAACAAATGCTAACAATGGTTTGTCTTTAGGAGGTTGTATTTTTTGGTTTTATTTAAAATGAATGTATGTTACTTTAAAAAAGAAAAAAGATAGTAAATTTAATAGAGGGTGGAAAAAGTAGAATTAAAAAAGCCACCCTGTTTGAAATAATGGGACTTATTATGGAACTTTGGAGAGTAAGTCAGTGAAGTAGTTGGTAAGGAGATGAGACAAGACGCATAGTCTATGAAGTAAAAAAAGCAGGAGGTAATAAGGAAACAAACACAGTGGATTTAAATATTCTGTTGAGAAGTAAGGCAGAGAAGAAAACATGAATTTAAAAATTAACATGTTAATGTTAGTGTTGATGCTGTTAATGCTGAATCAAAGGAAAGATTCCTTGTTTTTCTGTTCTTAATGATAGAGGGAAAAGTGAGAGTGTTTTAGATAGAAGTAGCCATAGGAGAGTAAAAGAAATGGGAGATGCAAAAGAGAAAGGAGATAGTGAATGGAACAAAGGCCTAAAGGAGACAGAACAGGAACAAAGCGCAGACAGCCAGGGCGGCCACCATCATCATTCAGTTCTCAAGCTGAGTTTTCAATCATGGTAATTGCTGTGGAAAAAAAAAAAAGAACAAATAATGAGGTAAAATGGTCAGGGAGAACTCTATGAGGAGTTCTGAAATGACATCTAGACAATGTGAACCAGTCAACCATGAGAGATTTAGAGTGAAGTTTTTGCTGGCAGAAGAGTAAATATAGAGGCCTTGAAGAAATCAAGATGAGGAAGGATGGAGAAGAGCGAGAAGCAGCTGAGCAGTGAGTGGGGAAGAGGAGGGTTTGATGGGGGCTGAATGGAAGGGAAATGTGAGATTATAATAGGGTTTTGTAGGCCATGGGAAAGGGGTTGGAATTTATTTAATACAGTTGGAAATCAATGGCTTTAAACAGAGGGATGGTAGGAACTGATAAATAGTTTAAAATTAATGCTCTGGCTTCTATGTGAACAACCAAAAGGAGGTCGACACACAGACAGAGAAATGGCAGATGGAAGCTTTTATTTCTCCAGAAAAAAGATAATGGTTCGAACTAGGATGACCAGTTAAGATTGGTAGCAATTGGTCAAATTGATCTAAGATGTATTTTGAATTACGACATATTTTAGCTGGGCACATTGGCACATGCCTGTAATCCCAGTGATTCAGGAGGCTGAGGAAGGAGGATCACAAATTTGAGCCCAGGCCGGGAAACTTAGCAAGACCCTGTGTCAAAATAAAAAGTAAAAAGGAAGCCGGGCGTGGTGGCGCACGCTTGTAATCCCAGTACTCTGGGAGGCGGAGACCGGAGGATCCGGGTTCGTGGCCAGCCTCAGCTCACTCTCTCTTTCTCTCTCCCTGTCTCTCTCTCTCTCTACTTAGTGAGGTCTCCGCAACTTCGTGAGACCCGGTTTCAAAATAAAAGTATAAAAAATAGGGCCGGGGGCGTAGCGCGGAGGTAGAACGCCCCTGCGTTCAATCCCTGGTACCGCAAAAAAAAAAAAAAAAGGAGCAAAAAGGGCTAGGGTTGCTGGGCATGGTGGTATACACCTGTAATCCCAGTACTTGGGAGACTGAGACAGGAGGATCGCAGGCCTTAGCAATTTAGCGAGGCTCTCAGCAATCTAGTGAGACCCTTGTTTCCAAATACAAAATAAAATCGGTCTGGAGATATATCTTGGAGGTAGAATGCCCTGGGTTCAATCCCCAGTAACACACACACACACACAC
>PVJS01039665.1:0-18792 GCA_004027185.1 Glis glis
AGAGAGAGAGAGAGAGAGAGAGAGAGAGAGAGCTGAGGCTGGCCGCGAACCCGGATCCTCCGGTCTCCGCCTCCCAAAGTACTGGGATTACAAGCGTGCGCCACCATGCCCGGCTTCAAGTGTAATTTCTGCAGCCATGTAAGAATGAGCCTTAAGGACCCCACAAGGAGGGCTTACTTCTCCATTCACAGCACATACCAGAATAGCTTTCCCTGTTTCAGACTTAGTAGGTTCCTTTGTTCTGCTTAAGTGTGTACGTCACATGGCACCTCACCAGCCCAGCTCTATCTGTCCCCTGCAGAGACGGAAAGGGCTCTTTCTGTTGCAGTAAAAGAGGGATGCATGTAGCCAATTGCCTTGTGTTGGTATTAGAGGGACTCGCTGGCCAGATATGACTGATTACTATGATCTTACTGCTCACAATGATCTCACTCTTTCTCTTCTTCATCTGAATAAAGTGTTGATCCATCCAGTGCTTGAGTTTTTCTAGTTGACACTAACACCAAGATGTAGTGTCTAGACGTGCTCAGATTTTTTCTTCCTATTCATAGGCAACAGATGACACTTACTCAATAATTATGTAATTGTATCATGATTCATTTAATATCTGTTTACCTGAATATATTTGTTTATCCCAGTATAGTGGAAAATCAAGGAGAGAGAAGGCCATGATTTTATTCCCACTCCATTTTATCACAAGGACCTGTTTGTGATAGATTTATAGAATAATTTTCAATGAATGACTGGGTGATTTATTTAATTATTGTATGATTAATTTTATGGCATGGTGCCCCAGAGAGTGGTGCTTTCTTTAGGGATTTCTTGTCACCTATGCAGTTTCCCAAAATTCCTTAACAGATGATGTCATTTATATAACAGTGTGAATTGGCACAATGTGAAATAGTAAATAGCCTAGGGTATCTCCTGGTATACAGCATCCAGAATATCTAGGTAAAGTGTAGCAAATATATTTTAATTGTATTATGAAGCTCAAAAAAGGAAGATTAAAAAGATGTTTAAAGTAAAGAAAAAGAGAAAAGAAAACTGTATACATAGTGACACTGTGGGTACTCTGGGAGCATTCTACCATGTCAACTGAAAGTCTGGTTTTAGTAGTAGCAAGGTGTCAAGAGACTAATACAAGGAACTGCGTAGGGGTACAGTAGAACCAATACCTATGCTTGAAGATGGGACTTACGGATTTTTGAAAAGGTGAATACTAGAAATATCTACCTGATAGCAAAGAGAAACGTGAATAAATTTGACTCTCTCAGCCTGGCTGTCAATGGTAAAAATATGTTCCCTGAAAATCTGAAATCACACGTGTGCTTTTACCTAGAGTTTGTGCTTTAATTTAAGGTGTCTGAAAGGTCTGGGACACACCATGCCAAGTGGCCATGTAATAATATTAGTATTGCAATAGAATGCACAAGTATCCTCTAAAAGGACCTCTCTCCAAGTTAAAACAAGTAGAATTCCTATAGAAAAATATGATCCCCACATCTGAATAAGGGTTTGTAAATCAAACATTAAATAAAAACAAAAGGTCTTATAAGAGTCATCAGAAATAATAAATAACAGAATTAGATCCAGAAGCATAAAATGTATTTTTGCAATAGAAAAGTAAAAAATTCAAAAACATAATAAAAGCTAACCGCTATGTAAAATGAGAATAGTCAGATCTGAAAATGGAATAAATGGAAATGTTAACCATGAGGGTTATATTCATTGGGATTAAGAAGGTCAATACATTGCTCAATTAGCAGCTTAGATCTAGCCGAAAGAGGATTCCTGAACTGGAAGACGGTTGTGAAGAAATTACCAAGAATGAAGTACCTACAGACGAAGATATAGAAAATTTTAAAAGAAGAGCTAAACAATATAAAGGATAAATTATAAGTCTATTCATAATTCATAAGGAGAAAAGAAATGGGAGGTAATGGCTGAACATTTTCTTTAATTAAAGAATGGCGTCATTCCTCTGTTTCCAGAAATATCACAAAACAAGTAGAATAAATTCACATATAGGCATATCAGAGTTGAGCTTAGTGACAAAGAAAAATATAAGATCCTAAAATCCATTAAAGAAAACAAACTTCCTGCCAAAAGAAGAGACTATTAGATGATTTTTCTGCCAGCCAGAAGACAGCATAATACTACCTCCAAACTTTAAGAGAAAATTAGTGTGCTAGCCCACAAATGTGTAGATAACGACTTCATTCTATAAAAAGATCTTGAGACAAAGATATTCCACAGCAAAAATAAACTGAGTATATAACCATTAATAACTCTCATAAGCTTCAAAAGAATAAAAAGATACACATACAGAATCAGAGGATGGACTGAGATATAAGAAGGAATAGTGGTTAAAACACTGATACATATTGATGGGCGTGGGTGGTGGCGCACGCTGGTAATCCCAGTAGTTGGGAGGTGGAGACCGGAGGATCCCGGTTCACGGCCAGCCTCAGCTACTTAGTGAAGCCCTCCGCAACTTAGTGAGACCCTGTTTCAAAATAAAGGATAAGAAATAGGGCTGGGGGTGTAGCTCGGAGATAGAATGCCTCTGGATTCAATCCCTAGTTCCGGAAAAAAAAAAAACACTGATACATATATGAGTAAAACCAGTTAAACAGTAATGATATAAATATTTTAATAATGTGAATTTTGTTGACAGGGAGAAACCAAGGTAGAATGAAAATACTAGACTGCAATATTGTAAGATTGAAGATATGAGATGAGACATAAAACATTTTAAGTTGTTTGAGTTGTGCTGGAAAAGACAGTAAACTTTCAGTTGTGCATTCTTAAACTTTTATGAATTACACTAAAAGAAGGTAAATAAAGTAAATTTTCTTCATATTTTCACATAGTTTCCCCACTAATGTTTTTAGTTAGGAAAATAGAATGAAAACAAAAAAGTATAGAAAAATCAAGGTTAATGAAGCACAGAAAATGAATGAGAGAAAACAGTCTAAGTATTAGTAAATGATAAATTTAAACATCCAATTCTTTCTGTCTAGAAGTCAGCAGTGATCGTATTAAAGAAAAATATGTATAACACTGTACAGTTTATGAAAGATATTCTAAAACATGCAGAATAAAAATTTTTGAGAAAAATAACACCACTCCCCCCCCCAAAAAATGTGAGCCAACTGTAATGACTCAAAAAAGTACCTTTTAACATTTGGGGTAGTCCTGACAACGAGCACATATTCAGAATGAATTTAGCCCTCCACTCTGTTATGCTCTAGAAACTTCATCTTTTTTATTTTTCTGAAACCTCATGTGTAAGAGTGCACATTTTATTCTTTTGTTTTCATAAAAATAATGTTTCCCTTCCTTAAACTCCTTGCTGCTGTTTTTTTTTTTCTCTAAGATATTACTTGTTTTATGTATTTGTTTACTATCTATCTCACTCTTGTAGAACGGAAGTTCTAAGTGATCAAAAGTTTCTATCTAGTTTATTTATTGCTACGTCCTTGATGCTGAGAACAGTGCCTGGCAGATATTAAGTATTCAACAAATTTGTGTTATAGGATTATTAGCAAACCTGAAAACCTGGTCACCAGTAACAAATCATTTCTAGGGGAAAAATGCTTATTGTGTAATCTTACTCATATACACTTTTAAAGCATAATTAATTTTTGAATGAGGCATTACTTATGGGATTCAAACAGAAATTCATAACAGAATAATTAAAAGTTACAAACAATCTGTCTTTAGTTTGTACATTCTCCTATTATTCTGTGCTAATTATCTGTACAAAACAATGTCACTCTCTTACCTAATAGGACATTTCCTAATGAGAAAGAACGTCTTTATGTTACAAAAAAAAAATGGAAGTCAGTTGTTTATTTAGGTATCAGAAATATATTATTTATTGCCACCGCCATTGTAATATAAATTCTTTTTTTAGTGAGCATTATGTTATAAAAAGTTTGCAATTGGCAGACATTTTCCTGACATTTAAATATTCTGGAAAACCTAATATATTTTAGGCTATTGTACTAAAAACAAAGCCCAGACAATAAAAATGACTCTGATGAAACTTGTCCATGCTTCTACTCTGTTTAGCCTTTAACGTGCCGACTTGCTCACAGTACTGAGGCGCTTACTATCTCACTTATACTCTCTATACTCAATTGCTGTGCTAGAATCTATTATGAAGATTAAAACCCAAATGTAATCTATTTTAGGAACTATTCATAACCAGGAGCCCACATCTGCATAAATTAAAGCTCAAAACCATGTCATACATATTTTATATATAAGCCATCTTTTTTCAACACAATTAAAACCACTCATGTAATGAATAAATTATGTTTGATTTTATCATTTTGACCTATGGATGAGTACATATATGTGTAGCTAAGTAATCATTTAGTTATGCATTTTTCTTTCCCATTTCCTGCTTTATTATCTTTTCTCTTGTTGTCAAAATGAAGATTATCATATGTGCTCAATGGCTCATTGGCCAACTCTCTCACTTGAATACACTGACAAGGGAGTATTTAAAACTGTGAAAGTGGTGTTCTTTGGTCCTGATGAGTGTCCATTCACCTTTACTTTGAGAAATAAACACTTGGTTTTCTGATGTGAATCCACCTACCCCGACAGCAATTTTCACAGTTTGAGAATCTGTATTTGGTTGGGCTAGAAGTTTCTGGACCTCCCACTGAACTGAGCCAATGTGCTTTCTTAAGCCAATTGAGCTTTAATTTTAAAAGTTCTAAGTAATAAACAATTTTATAAAGATATTTACAGAAATTTGGGAATGACATCTCATTCCTTTGATTGAAATCAAGATTCTTATAAGATTCCCATTGATTCCTCCAAACCTATTTGTCTTTAGTAAACATTTAACTTCTACTTAATAAGGACAAAAATTATACAATTGGCAAACAAATAAGTGGGGCTATTCCTTTTTCATAAAAGTTTTGCAAATGGGAGTAAAGAAAAGACACAATGTGCTAAAGAAATAAATATATGATTTAGAAGAACAGAACTATGTAGAGTACTCGAAGAGGAGCTTTTATATTGCTTGATGCAGAGGGCTGAGGTGGTATAGGAAGTGGGGTGACTCAGCTTGTTAGTATGTAAATGTGTCCACACAAATATGGATGAAACCATGTGCCATTTGAGAGACAATATGGAGAATGTGCGATTTCTATGTCATTCTTAGGATGAGCAACTGAATTTTTTGTTGTTGTTGTTACTGCATTAAAACTACCTGCTAGGTTCTTCACCTGTGTAGAAGGAATTAAGATACATTCTTTATGTTAATAGAGCCTCAGACCATTTCTGGAGGAGCTTGTGTAACATAATGTTTATTATAGTCTCTATGAAATTATACTAAAGCTATTTGAACAGTAGAGGCAATTTAATTACAAATTTACACAATGATGGTATTTAACAGTTTTGAATGGGTCAATAAATGATTAATTAACAGGTAAATATATAAATGTGGACCCTTTGTGGGATAAATATGTAAACTATCAAAAATGAAGCCAAATGCTACTGACATTTCTGAGAGAAGGGGTTTTGATGCTTTGATGTAGTTTCATGATGGTGAATTTCTTTTCTGGTCATCTTTAAATTCATTTTGTTAAAATATAAATTGTATTCACATTTTAACATAATTTTTTAGAATATGTCTTACATATTGAATATACTAACATATTGAATACCTTGATAAATGAAAAAAATTCACCAAATCTTATATGTCATGAAATATTCAAAATGCATACTTTTATTATTGTGATAGTCAATCTAGGTTGTCAACTTGACCTGATCATGACACACCCAAGATCATGTGACTTTGGGTGTGTAACAGCAGATTAAACAGAAAGCCCTGCCCTGAATGTAGGCAGCAGGATTCTGATAGGTGCGGACTTAGATAAAGAGGGAGAAGCTGCGTAGAGAGTGCGCGACTCTTTCCGAGGAAAACGCATCTGCCCTCGCCTGAGATCGTCGGCCGCCGGCTTCGTCGTTTCTCTGAAGAGCTTCTTGATCTTCTCGGCCTCCAGCCCTTCGAACTGAAACTTCACCATCATTTCTCTGAAGAGCTTCCTGATCTTCACGTCTTGGACTGGGACTGAATTAGTGGTTGCTCCCATCCTAAGACTCCATCTCTTAGATCACTCGACCAGCTACTGGTTCCTCTGACTCTCCACGTGCAGTCAGAACCTGGGACTACATTGCTTCAAACTGTAAGCCCATCTGATAAATCCCTTTTTTCAAATATATTCATTCTGTGAATTCTGTTGATCTAGTGAACCCTGACCAATACAATTCTCTTAGAATAATGTCTCTTAATTCTAAAATAGAATGTGATAAGTTTTATAAACTACCTCTTTTAAATCCCAAGTCCATTTGATTTTTTCAGACAAAATCGAAAATATAGATAATTAAATGCTTCCTTTCAGGAGAAAATATTTTCTGAACAAGAAGAGGAAACTTAAGGCTATAATGTAAAGGGATTGAATTTGCAATCATTCTGGGTTTTGAGTTTATTTGGTTTTGTTTTTAAAGACTTACATACTGCTATTATCCCAACAGCCTGTTTCTACAATATTTCAATATTGCAGATTTCCAATGGATTTGCTTACTTCTGAGAATGAATTCTGAATCAACTGATTAAACACAAAGTAAATGTACAAATGTATACACACACACACACACACACACACACACACACACGCACGCACGCAGCATAGTCTAGTGCTGTGCTTCTCAAACTCAGTGTGCACTTAAACCACGTGGAGATCATGTTGCCTGCAGATCCAGGTTCAGTAGGTCTGAATCAGGGTCTGAATTCTACATCTCTGACGATGTCGCAAGCAATAATCCATGCTTCTGCTCAGGAAGCACATTTTGAGCTCCGAGGGTTCCTTGACTAAATACAAGCCCCATTGTGTTTTTACTACAAAGATCATTACATGATTTCTCCATTGCCCTCCTCTTCTTTTTTAACATTATAGAAGAAAAACTTAAGATGCTACCTTTCCCTATCTTTTTACTCTTCCTCTATGATATTATGAATATTAAGATTCTTTATTTTGAAACAAAACTTCCAGCCATGTGCAGAAATGCTTCTAAATAATGTTGCCTGTGACTCAATAATAATTTTAATGGTAGAATCGACATTTTCTAATTTTTACTTAATACTTTTGGAATTTTAAAAATTATTTTTCAATGTTTTGCTATTTCATGGGATCTTCAGGTATTATCTTCCATTGTTTGCCTTTTTAAAAATGTTAAATCTTTTCTATTTTTCTTGAGTTTAGAAGAATTTTAGAAATGACTCCTTCACCATTCTTAATTCACTGATATGTATTTTCTTTCTGTTCTCTTGTTTTTGTAATTTTTCTTTTTTTTAGCAATGGGTCTGATGTTATTTCATTTCAATATATTTTATTTTATTTTTCATAAATGTAAGATTAAACCAAGAAAGCAAACATTTTATATAAGCTTAATCATTTTACATATTGATTAAGTTATTTATGCAGTCCTCTCTGGAATAACCTCTACTCTTCAACAGTTACTTTGGTTATATTTCTCAAATATCACTATATCTAAGTGAATTGTCAGTTTCTTCCTAATGTAACTGTTCATTCTAAACATGGATTAGTAGAAGAAGATCATCATTTGTTGAGGTCCTAGGAAACCTGCATTCTCCTCAATTTTTAATATATGCTTCTAAGGAAATAGAAATGACTACATGCTACCAACATTCATATAAGATTTGGCCATATTTGGTCAAAGTTTATGGAAAATTATCAAGACAAAAGACCAAAAATCTCAAAGAAAATTACAGAATTATTTTTAGAATCTACTCCACTATTATCATATTATATGCCCCTTTGTAAAAGAAAAAAACAACTCTACAAACACAGCACATTACTTAAACTGCGGCACCTATTATAACTGAAGCACTCCAAGTAAAATGGAGGCATGAAGCCTCACTTCATTAAACAGTACTAAAACCACATCTGTCAGAATTCATACTTCTTATTGATTATTAAAAGCTAACTCAAAATATGGCTAGAATAGAAGCAAAACACATTTAAAGTAAAATGAAGTTCTGAAATAATCTGGTTCAGAGAATATACACATATAGGTAATGCAGGCCAGAACTCACCAGATTATACCCTAAGTGAGTAATTGAACACACTGTTGGGCGGTGGTGATTGTTGTCGTTTGTTTAAGCTGAAATTCACATAACACACAGTTAACCATTTTAAACAGTACAGTCGCCAGGCGTGGTGGCGCACACTTGTAATGCCAGTACTTGGGAGGCTGAGACCGGAGGATCACAGGTTCATGGCCAGCCTCAGCTACTTAGCAAGGCCTTCGGCAACTTAGTGAGACCCTGTTTCAAAATAAAGAATAAAAAATAGGGCTGGGGGTGTAGCTTGGAGGGAGAATGCCCCTGGGACCAATCCCCAGTAGTACTAAATAAATAAATAAATAAATAAATAAATAAATAAATAAAGTGTACAGTGCTGTGGTATTTAGTACACTCACAATGCTCTCTGGTTTTCCTTCTGTTATGATGTCTAATTTCTTTATCGAGTCTATAACATTTTCATTATCCCCCAGGAAAACCCTGTACCCATTAAGCAGTCACTCTCCATTCACCCCATCCCCAGATTCTGACAATCAGTGATTTCTTCTGAATATTTCATATAAATTGAATTACATAATAAGTAAACTTTGCCTGGCTTCTTCCATTTAGCAAGGTTTTGAGGTTCGAACATCCATGTTGTGGCAGATACCACTTCATTTCCTGTTGTGCCTGAATATTAATCCATTGTGTGTGATTAATATTATAAATATAATACATAATATACCATATTATATAACCATACTATATATTAACCTTTGTACTCACTGAATATTTGGACTGTGTAGTTATTTATTTATTTATTTATTTATTTTTTGCGGTACTAGGGATTGAACCCAGGGGCTTTCTACCTCTGAGCTACACCCCCAGGCCTATTTTTTATTCTTTATTTTGAAACAGGGTCTCACTAAGTTGCAGAGGGCCTCACTAAGTAGCTGAGGCTGGCAGCGAACCCAGATCCTCCTATCTCAGCCTCCCAAGTACTGGGATGACAAGCATGCACCACCATGCCCGGCTCTGTGTAGTTATTTAAGTCTTCTCTTTCTTTTTTGGGGCAATCTAGTTAAAGATCTATTGATTTTGTAGATACTTTCAGAGAGGTTTTAGATTTGTTCATTTTCTCTATTGTTTTTCTAGTCTGTTTTGTATTCTAGTTCTTATTGTTACCTTCCTTTTGATGTTGTTGGCTTTAATTTGCTTCTGTTCAGTTGTTCTATCCATAGTGGAAAATGGGGTAATAAAATGTCCAACTCTCATTATAAAACTATTTCTCCCTTCACTTCTGTCAATTTCTGTGTCCTACTTTTTGAGGCTCACTTCTTAGGTATGACTGTGTTTATACTTGTTATAGGTTCTTAATAGACTGACTCTTCTGTCAGTGTATGTCCTTCATTGTCTCCTTGAACAATTTTTGAATTAAAGTCTGTTTCCTTTGTTGTATATTAGTATATATACACACTCCAGATCCCTTTTGGTTACATTGGAATGTAATATCTGTTCCATTCTTTAATTTTCATTCTGTTTGTGTCTTGGAGTCAAAAGAATTTTCTTGTAGATAGTATATATTTAGATGATATTTAATTACTCAACTCACCCTTCCAATCTCTGCCTTTCAATTTGAAAGTTTAATCCATTAATATTTAAAGTAAATATTAATAAGAAAAACTTTTTAAAATCTTGCTCTTCCCTTTTTACTTGTGTTTTGTGTTTTTTATGCTCAGTTCCTCTATTACCTAATTTTTTGCATTTATTTGATTTTTGGTAATATGCTGTTTTTATTATTCTCATATTTTCTGTATATTTTAAAGTTATTTTTTACTCAATATCCTGGAGATTATAGTTAACCCTAAACTCATAATAATTTATTATAAGCTAATATGACCTTAGCTCTAGATGTATACATAAAGGCTATTCCTAGGTCCCCTCATTTATTATCCCTTATGTTCTTACAAATTTCATCTTTATACTCAGGTGCCCATTAGCATGGTTTTATAATTATTGTTTCATATACTTATTTTTAATCATAGAAAGAAGAAAAGAGGCGTTCTACCTCTGCGCTACACCCCCGGCCCTATTTTTTTTATACTTTATTTTGAAACTGGGTCCCATGAAGTTGCAGAGGGCCTCACTAAGTAGAGAGAGAGAGAGAGAGAGAGAGAGAGAGAGAGAGAGAGAGAGAGAGAGAGAGAGAGAGAGAGAGCGAGAGAGAAAGGAGAGAGAGACGGAGAGAGAGAGAGAGAGAGAGAGAGAGAGAGAGAGAGCTGAGGCTGGCCGCGAACCCAGATCCTCCGGTCTCCGCCTCCCAAAGTACTGGGATTACAAGCGTGCGCCACCACGCCCGGCTTAAAAATCTTTTCTAATAAATGTAATATCTGTGTTTCCTCAAGGACAGTTTCTATTAATTATCATGTAAATGGGCTATACTTTCTTAATTATTTTTATCTTATATTTTGCAAAGTGAACATTTATTCAACATTTTAAAATTTATTTTAACTGATACATAAAATTATGAAAATTGTATATATCAATGTGGTACTATGCATCAGTTTGATAATGTTTACCTTGTGTAATATCATTTTAAACATACTTATCGCTCATTTATGACTTAGGATGAAAACTTTCAAAATCTTTTCTTCTGGCTTTGTCAAATATATATTATTTCATATGGATTTATAAAATGTACTTTATTGTTATCTACTGCTATTTTACTATACAATAGTATATCAAAACGTCTTAATTCTAACTGTATCTTTGTCCCTATTAATCAACCTTTCACCCCTCCACACTGCTAGTTTTCCCAGCCTCTGGTAAACACCATGTTACTCTCTACTTCTAAGAGATAAAATTTTGTTAGATTTCACATATGAATGAGCTCATGTAACACTTTTCTTCTTGTCCCTGGGTATTTCACTTAATGATAATCTCCAGTTCCATCCATGTTGCCACAAATGACGGGGATTTCATCATTTGTTCGGTTGTGTATATGGACCACATTTTCTTTATCCATTTATCAGTTGATGGATACTTAGGTGAATTTCTTAGCTATTGTGAATAGCACTGCAAAGAATATGGACGTTCAAATGTCTCCTCAACATACTGATTCTATTTCCTTTAGATATATACCCAATTTTGGTATAGTGGGATTATATGATAGTCCTGTTCTCAAGTTTTCAGGAGCCTCCATACTGTTTTCCATAATGACTTTACATTTCAACCAACAGTATGCAAAGGTTTTCTTTTGTCCTTACCCTCACCAGCTCTTATCATTTTATTTTATAATAGCCATTCTTACAAGGGTGAGGTCATATTTCATTATGATTTTGATTCGAATTTCCCTGTCAATCTATGGCGTTGAACATTTTCTCGCGTAAACTTGTTGGCCATGTGTATGCCTTCTTAACATTATAATGTGGTAATTCTGGGAACCAGATTATTTTCCACCCTCAGGGTTTATTTTTATTGCTTGTGGTGGGTTGTTAGTTTGTCTGCTTAGTGACTTTTTAAAGTCTTTTCATAAAGTTAGTATCTTTTTGCATGTGTGGTCCCCGAATTCTCTGTTGCTTTAGCTTATTGTGGTCAACCAGTGTTTTGGTATTGATTTTCTTTAACAACAGAAGTAAAAAAGAAAAAAAGAAAAAGAAAATAAAACTTTCCTAATCTTAGCAAATTGGCTGTGTGTTGGGGTATTACTTCAGCGCTTGCTCAGGCCACTTACAATTCTGCCTAAGCCTTCATTTTCTGCTGCTCTGAGCCTGGGATCAGCCCAAGGTGCAAACTTAGGATTTCCTCATGCTTTTTTTGAGCATAGGTCTTTCTCTGGTCTGTGTAGGACTTTTGAAATTCCCTGATATATGCAGGTGCTTTTCAATACTATAATTTCCCAAAGAAACTCTGAAGCTTTTCCTTCTGCTCATACCTATATTGCTGTTTGCCTTCCGTATTCTTTTGCTGAGGCTGGTAGTGGTTTGTTCATTTGCTTTACAATGTTTGGAAGGAATGTCCTCTGTGTAGTTGTTTTTTGTACCAAAAAAAAATCCAAGTTGGGGGAAACAAAGCACCTAATGTTGTTTCTTCACAGAATCCCCAGCTAGGTCAAAGCTGACAAGTACCATGCTTTGAGAATGCTGTCTGTTCTGCTCCCTCCGATAGCTAGCCTCAGTGTTCACTCGAGAAATGTGGGTTGTTGTCTTGAAGACTGCCACGGTCCTAGGGAGGTAGGTGAGAAAGAAGAAAATAAAAGTGTCATAAAGTTATTGTTAACTTGCCTTTTTCTTGATGTTAGCATTTGATTCCTGAAAATTTTTATTTTACTTTTTGGTGTTTCTAGGAAGTGACAGACAGTTGGGTCTACCTACTTTGTCATTTTTAAAAATAAATTTATTGGTGCATTGTAGTTACACATTGTAGTGAGATTCAGAGCGATACACTTATATATGCATGCAATATCTCTTGGTACATTTCCCCCAGTACCGCACCCCCCTGCTCCTTCCCTGCACATGCTAGCATGATTCATATACAAACATAACATTAGTTGATGTTTCCTTCCTTGAGCCTACATTGACCTTTTTTACTGACATTTTTTCACTGTGTGTTTTTGGAGATATATTTTTGTTGGAACTTAACACCATTTTTTTTCATAAAATCTATGGCGTTTTTTGAGTGGCAAAGTTGAGTAGTTGCAACAGAGATTCTATGAACTAAAAAGCCTACAATATTTACCATCTGGCTATTTACAGAAAACATTTACTGACCTCTGCTCTAGGCTAAAGGAGTTCAAAGATATGTAGTTCCTACCTCAGGGGTGGATTTTGTCTACAGTATAAAGACTACAAGTTTTCAGGAACTAATAATACAAAGAATCAGTCAGATAGATGCTGACATTTAATATTTTCAATAATATGTCCACATGGTAAATGGGATTAAAGTAGTTTACATTCGTTTGGAGATATCATATTATGTAATGTAGAATTCTATAGCTCTGTGGACTTGATTTAGGTTAACATCTAGGGTAAGACTCAGAATATTGCTGTATTTGAACTAGTACATTACTACTTTTATTTGTCTTGAATATTGCATGATGCATAAAATTTCATTTGTAAAGATGGTTATTTTGATTTTTAAAAATATTAAGAAAAATAACTTCTTTAACTGATTTATTTATTTATTGCGGTACTGGGGATTGCACTCAGGGGCATTCTACTTCTGAACTCCACCTCCAGCCCTATTTTTTATCCTTTATTTTGAAACAGGGTCTCACTAAGTTGCGGAGGGCCTCACTAAGTAGCTGAGGCTGGCCACGAACCTGGATCCTCCAGTCTCAGCCTCCCAAGTACTGGGATTGAAAGTGTGTGCCACCACGCCCAGCTAACTGATTTATTTTAACTCCATAAAATATATATCTAATTACAGATGTACCAGAATTGAACTTATAACTGTAATACCTTTATTTTACTTTATTACTCTTTTGAGATCCCACAAAATATTCTCAAAGTACATAGCAATCTATTTATTGTCACCCTGTAGAACTGGAGTGTTTCTATCAAAGATTTAAATTGGTGGGGTTTTCTATGAGTACAATGATTTGTGAATCTTCATAAAACAAATAAAGTAGGGGCTGTCTTCAATAATTACAAAGTTAATTATTGCATTTCTATAATTGGACACATGACAAATTTCATATTATTTCAAAGAGAATTCTTCAGCTTACACTTGAATATATGAAGAGAATAAAAAATCATGGAGGGAGAAAAAAGAATTTTAAATAAAAGAAACTGATTTCTTTAAGTCATAAAACCTACTAGAATACTAAAAGACGTAACTTTAGAAGGAAATAGCAGACTGTAGTATTGTTATTTCTGCCTTTGTGCTTTTAAAAACTTGGGCATTTATTTTTTTGCAAATGTTAGAAAATAGTTGATAATCATATTTAGAAAATAAACATGCATATATATCTGTTCTCTAAGAGTTATGAGTCTTAACTAAGGAATCACAGGTCTTAACCTTTTAGAATTATTATCTAAGTCACTATAAGCTGTTATTTGTCCTTTATCATTATTTTAACAATCATCTTTATTATGTATATTGAAAGTATAAAAATGATGTTATGAAATACGTATAGATAGTAAAATGGTTAATAGAGTGGTGCAAATCAATATATTCTGTAAATAATATGTTTTGATACAATTTTGTGGCAACTTCCAGGATTTTCATTCATTGGCTATCAAGAATTAAAAATTATGAATATCTCAAATGACTGCTGTGTAAAATCATTATTAAACTGATTTTTTGGAAACCAAGTCCTGAGGTACAATCTGAGTCCTCAGATTGTAGCTACACTATTTACTTATCTTTCAATGATAAATTTTCTATCTTCTAAATATAAAATGTGCAAAAGTCAAGAAAATCAAAATCCAGGTCTCTAAAGCATATGGATAAATAGAAACAGAACAATGGGTTGTGGAGAAAACTTCAGAAAGTCATTTTGAAGGATACTATTATCCCTTATTATTCTGCATGCATTTACATCACTACCACTTTTTTTTTTTAGCCCTATCGTTCCCATATCCTAGACTACCCAAGATCTTCACAAGGTCCCACATTCAGGAACTGCAAATGATTCTCACCTTCTATAGAGTCTTATTTCCAACAATACTGATTTCCTCTGCATCTATTCTATGTAGAATCTATTATACATACATCTGCATCTATTATCTATAGAGCATAATACTATTTAACATATTCTGAGGAGTCAACAAATTTCTTCTGTAGGCATTCATAAATATTTAATAAGCACATTAAATATTTTAGGCTTTTTAGACCATGGGATATTGGTTCCCACTACTCAAGTCTGTCATTGTAGCTCAAAATTCATCATAGGCAGTATGTAAACAAATTGGTATGGCTGTGTACCAATAAAACTTTATTGATGGATAATCACATTTGAATTTCTTATAGGTTTCAAGAATCATGTATTTTTTTCTTTTGATATTTTTCAGCCATTTAAAAATGCAAATACCCTTCTTAGCTCATGGGCCATGCAAAAACAGGAGGCACACTGGATTTGGTCCAAAGTCCATAGTTTGTCCATTACTATTTGATTTTTATCTTCTATGAGTATTAAAATGTATCACTCACCTCAAACATTTATTATTTCTTTATACCAGGAACATTCAAAATCCTCTGTACTAGCTATTTTAAAATATAAAATTATTTGTTGTCAATAATCATTATCCTATTGTGCTAATGAGTGTTATAGGTTATTTCTTCTACCCAGTTGCAGCCCTGTACCTGTTTCACCATCCTCCCTCCATCCCTCCTCCTCTGCATCCTTTCCAAGCTCTCGTAACCTCTACTTTAATCTCTATTTCTAGAGATCAAGATTTCTAGCTTCCACATATAAGTGAGAACATGTGGTATTTGTCTTTCTGTGCCTGATTTATTTCACTTAACATAATGTCCTCCAGCCTCATCCATGTTGCTGAAAATGGATATGCCAACTACTTTGATCTGATGATTATACATCATACACACATATCGAAATGTCACACTATACCCTATAAGTTTGTACAATTATTGCTGAAAATATCTTAAAATAATTTTAATAACATGATAATATCTTCAACAAAGAATAAACTGTGCATTTCAGTGGGAGAACACAGTTACTCTGTTGGGAGAAAGGCTCAAAGCCAGTTCCCTAGGTTCATGCACTGACCACATGGCCCACATGAACAAATTCAACAAAATTGATTGTTTTCCTTTTATGATTAGTAAAAAATAATCAGAAGTACAAAAATTATAGGGAGAAATTACTAAAGAGCTGCACTTTGTAAGAAATTTCAAATGAAAACATTGTGTGTCCCTCTTGCTTGATAACATGTGGCAATAAAATAAAAGTGGCTATTATCCAGGGGAAATGTGCTGACATTAGGCTAAGAAAAGCCATTGCATCAAAGTCAAAATAGTTGTAATCTTAGTAATATAAATAAATGCACAATGTCCATAGGCTAGCATAGCTTATAGTTTTCAATCCATCCAACCAGTACCATATAGTAGGTAAACATTAATAAACCATTAAACACATACCATATAGTAGGATTCATGACAGAAGGGAACAGTATTTGTGTTTAAGGCATTTTTTTTTTTTTTTGCAGTACTAGGGATGGAACTCAGGTCCTTGTTCATGTTAGGCAAGTGCTCTATCACTGAGCTATACCCCCAGCAAAGGCACTAAAGGACTTCCTACCAAAGTACTGAGAAAAGAAAGAGTGAGCAGCTCCCCCTCTGAAAAGGACAAAGGAACTAAAAAGACAAATTTATAAATACTGTGAAGAGATTAAATAATGGACCGAAGAAGATAAAAAGGTTGGAGGTCATTTAGGTAACATCATTAGACAGATCTCTGAGAAAATGAAAGGAAAGTGAAATCTTACACCCATTTCTGAGTAAAGATCATCTTTCCAATAATAATTTTATGATAAAATTATAATGACTTGCAAGGTGAGTCTCTGTTAACCACAAGTATTATGTATTTTAATTATCTCTATCTGTCACACACACACACACACACACACACACACACACACACACACCTATGACAAAAGAAGATATTAAGGAGCCAGGCATGGTGGCACATACCTGTAATCCCAGTACTTGGGAGGCTGAGACCAGAGGATCGCAGGTTCAGTGCTAGTCACAGGAACTTAGCAAGGCCCTCAGCAACTTAGAGAAACCCAGTTTCAAAATAAAAAATATGGCTGAGGGTGTAGCTCTGTTGGGGGGTACCCTGGGCTCAATCCCCGGTACCCCCCAACATACATGCACTATATTAAGGGTTAAGCAGATTAAATAATTTTCCAATATCACAGAAGAGCAAATGGTGGGAAAATCATGCTTTGAACCCAGATGGACTTGATGCAGAATTTGTACCCTGAGGGTAACCCACCTTGTCCCAATTCTTCCAATAGGATATGGATTCAGTACTGACTTTTGGATGAGCTCTGTGACTTCTTGTTTTCCGTGGTTGTACCATAAATATGTTGTACAATCTATTGGGTTAGCATCTAAAACTCAAGCCACTTAGCATATATACCCTACAAACCATAGTTTGTTCATTTTAAAGTTTTAATGTTTGAAGACAGTCGTGTATGCCTTATTTCCAGTATTTTAGAGAAATCACTTTGTGTACATCAGTATATCTTTCCACCTGTCATTTAAATCCTGTTGCTCTTGCCAATAGAGTTCTAAATCTATGTTCTCATTTAGTCCCTGTGCTTGATACTGTATTCATCACACAGAGGATTCTTAATATAGTTGCCAATACCGCATAGCCGTCATTGTCCTCAAATTTACTACAGATGAGCCTTAATGCCAACTCAAATATTGTACTGCTTTTATTATTTGTTTGTGTTTTCATTGATTCTCCTTGCAGTGGCAAAAGCTGGAATGCTGGTTAGCTCTCCCTAGGTTACTATTTAAAGTTGTAGTTTTATCTATTTTGTTACTCCCTGGTTTGAATACACATTGATTTTAAGCGAGTTCACAGCTTCTTACAATTCTTCTAGTTTACAATACTGGATGCTTAGTATAACAATATTGATTTTCTAACTAAACATTTTAACTTCACTATGTGAATATATTGGACAATAGGCTTTGGAACATATGTTTCTATTATTTCCTTCAGATGGTAGGCAATGGAAAATCAGTACAAACACTAGGCTACCATGAGTAATTTATTTATATGATGCACCTGATACTCTGTTGAAGCAAACAGCAGCATTGCGCATCCTGCACCACCGCAAGTTGGGCTAAAGGCTGAACAGCAGGGAAATAATATATAATTCTGGGGCATGCTAGGTTACAGCACAATCTCTTTCTAAAGTAAACTCCATCCCTTGGTTCCTTGAAAACCAGAGTGCATCCAACACATGCGGATTTACTATAACCTGCTTCCTGCTAGGGCATTTCCCATGAGGCTTGCATGTAAGAATTTCAACACTAAAAAAAAAAATCATACCAGAACAAGAACTGGAAAGAACTAGCTCTGCAGAGTTTCCTCACTGGAAGATATAATGATAGATTGAAGGTGGACTACTGTTAAAAATTATTATTTCTACTCTCAGTTGCTGATATCAAATAAGGGAAATACCTCAATGGGCAAGATGTACATATACAAACTTATGGAAGTCAATCACTGTGCTGAGCATGGGAAGGAGGGGAGGGGGAGGGAATTGGGCGGGAACTGGGGGAGGAGACAATGAGTGCTGTGTGCATGTATGCCTCTGTCACCCTGAACTTCATCAAGATGTATGATTACAATGCACCAACAAAAAAAGAAATTACCTTTGTCTAAAGTTACTTATGTAATATAGTCTGCCCTCTGTATCCATGGGTTCTGCATCTGTGTATTCAACTAATCACACATCAAAAATATTAGGAAAAAATTATAATAAATTAAAAATGTGTACTGAAGGCCGGGCGTGGTGGCGCACGCTTGTAATCCCAGTACTTTGGGAGGCGGAGACCGGAGGATCCGGGTTCGTGGCCAGCCTCAGCTCTCGCTCTCTCTCTCCCTGTCTCTCTCTCTCTCTCTCTCTCTCTCTCTCTCTGTCTCCTTAGTGAGGCCCTCTGCAACTTCGTGAGACCCGGTTTCAAAAATAAAGTATAAA
>PVJS01039666.1:0-18791 GCA_004027185.1 Glis glis
CTACACCCTCGGCCCTATTTTTTTATGCTTTATTTTTGAAACCGGGTCTCACGAAGTTGCAGAGGGCCTCACTAGGTAGAGAGAGAGAGAGAGGGACAGGGAGAGGGAAAGAGAGAGAGAGAGAGAGAGAGGGAGGAGAGAGGAGAGAGGAGAGATAAATCGCGCGCGCCCACGCATGCGCGCTGAGGTTGGCCGCGAACTCGGATCCTCCGGTCTCCGCCTCCCAAAGTACTGGAATTACAAGCGTGCGCCACCACGCCCGACTTTATACTTTATTTTGAAACTGGGTCTCACGAAGTTGCGGAGGGCCTCACTAAGGAGAGAGAGAGAGCGCTGAGGCTGGCCGCGAACCCGGATCCTCCGTTCCTTGCCTCCCAAAGTACTGGGATTACAAGCGTGTGCCACCACGCCCGGCTTGATCATTTCTTGATGGTCAAAACATTGAAACTTTTTTCTCTTAGCATTTTCAGACATACGGTTGATCTCAGAAGTTGCGAACAGAATGGCAGTTACTGTGGAGGCTTGGGAGAGTAGAGGGCAGGGGAGGACAGGGAAAGGTCGATCAGTGGGTACCAAGTCGTAGTTAGAAGTAAGAAGGTCTGGTGTATTGTTGCATAGTAGGGCGACCAGGTAATGATAATGTACTGTTTTCATTTTTAAAAGCAAATTATGGACCTTTCCCTTCCCCAATTTATTATCCTCAATCTTTTTTTTTTCCCTATTAGGAGACTTTTTGTATTTAAAAATTATTTGTTGGGAGAAAAAACTTTTTCCATGAAATTGGTATTCTCATTTGGGTTTTTGTATATTCCTAAGGATATTCTTTTGTATGTACCTCTTCCAAGGAATCATAGTACCTTTCAAAATTTGACTACATCCTGAAGAATTGTTTATAAAAACTCTCCCATAAAGCCAGGTGTGGTGGTGTATGCCTATAATCCCAGTACTTGGGAGGCTGAGACAGGAGGATCTGGGTTCATGGTCAGCCTCAGCTACTTAGTGAGGCCCTCCGCAACTTAGTGAGACCCTGTTTCAAAATAAAGAATAAAAAATAGGGCTGGGGGTGTAGCTCCGAAGTAGAATGCTCCTGGGTGCAATCCCCAGTAACACACACACACACATACACACACACACACACACATACCTCTCCCATAAATATAATAAAGACTCAGTAGTCTAAAAATATAATCTAAATTAGTTAGCTTTCAAGTTTGACAGTGTCAAGCATTGGCAAGGACATGAAGACCTAGAGACATTCTTGTGATTAAAAGCCACTTGGAATTTAAGAGTAAATTTAATGGTGGGGGTGCATGCCTGTAATCCCAGTAACTTGGGAGGCCGAGACAGGAGGACCACAAGTTCAAGGCCAGCCTACTGAGACTCTGTCTCAAAATAAAACATAAAAAGCCCTGGTGATGAAGCGCAGTGGTAGAGTGCCCCCCACACAGAGTTAATTGCGGTGGCTTGATTTCTCATTAGTTATATTATCATGCACTTATTTGTGGCTTGAAATGATTTAGGTGATAACAAAGATTATGTTCATTGTTACCGTTATAACTGATATATGTAGTATTTGCTACATACCAGGCATGGTTATAATGATTTTCTTAGAGTAGCTCTTAATTCTCACAATAACACTACAAAGAAGGGAGTATTATCCTTGTTTAACGGATAAGAAAATCAGTCACATGAAACTTAACCTACCCAAGGTCACACAACTAGACAAACTGAGGCAGACAGTACTTAGAACCATTATACCATATGACAGGATTGGTTTCCTTTTCTTTTTGTTTGATTTTTTTTCCAAAAGAGAAATTTTTATGGTGAAAGGATTAAAATACTCAGTATAAAATAGGATTAATACTTTACTGCTAGAAGGAAAATTTCTTCCTTTCTTTATTTTTATTTCCTGTTTCAGTCATATTTTTTATAAATCAGTATTATTTCCATCACTTGACATTATCTAACTACTGATTTTTTCATAGGGTGCTAGTATTATTTGAATTTAGTCACAGTCTTTTGTTAGAATTTCTTTTGGTGTCTGGTAGTTTCATCAGTTGTCTGTTTGGACTGGTTGAACATTTCTGTGGTAAATCTTTGACCTTTATGTGTAGCTTAAAGTATATGGAGTGTAAATTCACTTTACTTTTTGAGAAATCTGTGTTAGTGCAACTCAAAACATGAACTATGACTTCACATTTAAGAATATTTATGGTTGTTGATAAATTGCTGTTATAAGAATTTAAATAAGCCAAAATATTTGATAAATTGAACTCTATTGAACTAAGCTCATGGTTTTATAAATTTTAATTGATAAAAACAAACAATTGTAAATCTTTAATAGGCTTTTAATAATAAGTTATCTCTTATAGTATGGGCATGTTTTAAGAAGAAAATTCAAGGTATTATATTTTTAAATCAATAATTTCCTTTCCTTTTCTTCCTCTTTATATTTTTAGGATTTTGGCCCCCAACAGTAATAGCCAAGATGTTGAGACACTCTATAATTTCCTAATCAAGTATGAGGTATGAGAAATATTCTAAAATGGCACATTTCCACCACAAACGTGTTTAATATAAATAAACAGCAGGAGTTCTAAAACACAGTGAATGCTATGTAATTAATACTTGCTTTAAGTTAAATTATTAAATGCCATAGATCTTTGCCAGTGACTATTCTCCCTAGTACTGCAAAAAAAAAAATTGTACATAAACGGGGCGTTGTGGTGCACACTTGTAATCCTAGTATTTGGGAGGCTGAGACTGGAGGATTGCAGGTTTGAGGACAGCCTCAGCAATTTAGTGAGACTCTCCACAACCTAGTGAGACCCTGTTTCCAAATAAATAAAATCGGTCTGGGGTGTAGCTCGGAGGTATAATGCCTCTGGGTTCAATTCCCAGTACCATAAAAAAACAAAACAAAACTGTACATATTTAAGGTATACACTATGATATTGTTTTGTTTTGTTTTGTAGTACAGGAGATTGAACACAGAGGCATTCTACTTCTGAAGTACACCCTGAGCTATTTTTATTTTTGTTTTGAAACAGAGTCTTGCTAGGTTGCTGTGAGTCTCACCAAGCTTCTGAGGGAGGCTGGTCTTGAACCTATGATCATCCTGTCTCAGCTTCCCAAGTACTGGGATTATAGGCATGCGCCACCACGCTCAGCTCACTATGATGTTTTGATATACATAGTGAAATGGTTACTATATTCAAGTAAATTAACCTATCTATCATCTCTTACATAGTACCCTTTTTTTGTGTGTGGGCAGAGCACCTAAAATCTCTCTTAGCAAAAATCCTAAATATGCCAATGTTGTTAACTACAGTCCTCATTTTGTACATTAACTCTGTAGACTTATTTATTCCACATATCTGCAAATTTCTATCCTTTGACCTACATTTCCACATTTCCTCCCCATCCCCACCCCTTGTTTGTATTCAATTTTTTATTTTGCTCCCTAAGTAAAAATAAAATAGCATCCTAACATAACACACTTACTTCAGCACAGAATTGTTTCTCATGGGGGGTCTGTTGGCATTTTGGACAGGGCATTTCTTCATTGTGTGGAACACGGCAGGATGTATAACATCCCTGCTCCTCAGGTACTAAATGCCTATAGCTGTCCCGGTCATCTTAACAGCCAAAAACCGTGCCACCTCCCCACCCACCTCACATACCCACAGTGCCCCCCAGAGAGGGAGAGCCACCTCTGGTGGAGAGCTGCTGGTTACTAGAAAGGGAAGGTGTCATTTCATGCTCCCTGGAGTTACAGCTGAAATGAGGCTGTAGCTTGTTTTTGAACTAAACTGCATGCTGTCCTCATCATCGCTGATCCAAGTAAAGTGTTTTGTTGGTTTGCAGCTTCTATTTGCCTAAAGCTTTTTGCCCCTGTTCCCCTGTTCTGTATACATTCCTTCTCTGAATTTTGTGGCTTTAACTTTTAAAACATTGTAAGTGAAGGAGTGTGAAACATATTCAAGTCTCACATTTCTTTTTTTTTTTTTTTGTGGACTGAACTCAGGGGCATTCTACCTCCAAGCTATACCTCTAGCCCTATTTTATTACTTTGTTTTGAAACAGGGTCTCACCAAGTTGCAGAGGTTCTCACTAAGTTGCTGAGGCTGGCTGCAAACCTGTGATCCTCCTGTCTCAGCCTCCTAAGTACTGGGTTTACAAATGTGCTCCACCATACCCAGCTTTTTTTTTTTTTTTTTGTGGTGGTGCTGAGTATTTAACCCAGGGGCATTCTACCTCTGAGCTAGACCCCCAGATCGATTTTATTTTTTTATTTGGAAACAGAGTCTTGCTAAGTTGCCGAGAGCCTCATAACCCTCACTAAGTTGTTGAGGCTGGCTTCGAACCTGCGATCCTCTTGTCTTAGCCTCCTAAGTACTGGGATTACAGGCATGCTCTACCACAACCGACAGTCTCACATTTCTTATATAGTGACACTCCTTTAAATATATCCCTTTCCTTTTATACCTGGTTAACTTTTCATTTAACTTTTCATATGCCACATCTTCCATTAAGATCCTAGCTAGGTGCGGTGGTACACTCCTGGAATACCAGTGACTTGGGAGGCTGAGGCAAGAGGATCACAAGATTGAGTCTGAGCAACTTAGACACTGTTTAGTTAAAACATTAAAAAGGGCTGGAGGTGTAGCTCACTGGTAGAGCCTCCCTGGGTTCAATCCCAGTACAGAGAGGGAGGGAATCTAGTGATTAAGAAATACAGCAGTAGATAAGTCGTAGGTATTCTGTAAAGACTAATTAATATACGTACAGACTAAATACATGTATATTCTGTCCTAAACAGAAGCAGGCACACAGTGAGTCTTCAATAATTGTTACCTGTTCTTATTTATGCGAAGAATGATGTGCACATGTGCTGTTTTTAAACAACTGGCCTTAGTACGTTATAACCATATTATGTGATTCTTTTTGATATACATATTTCATCGTGCTTTCTGAATATTAAGTTGAGACATTTTCTTCACAATATGGTGAACTTCTTGTGAAAACATTGAAGAAGGTCATGGAATTTTTACAAATGAGCAATACCCTGAACTCTATAGAAGACTTTTTATGATATGAATCTTTAATATTAATTAAATCAGAGTAGGAACATTTTTCTCCACCCCAAACTTCATACCAGTTCTTTAGAAAATACCTACCAAACTTTTTCCTAAGTGAAGTAGACCTTTCCACACAGTTTATAATCTTATTATGTCTTTTTTTCTGTTCATTTGATCTCAAAGTGATTATTTGCTTTGTTGAGATTTCCACTATATCCAGGCCTATTTTTTACTGGTTTTACAAACAGATTAAGTTGTAACAATAGGACTGTTTTTACCAGTAGTTCATTTGGTATTAGCATTATGATCAATGAACTTACTGTTTAGTCCTTTCTTATGCATTAACTAGAAACTTGAGGTTCTGTTCCCTCAGAATATGGGCCATTCTAATTGTGCCCTCATCACTCATTTTATTTATCATAGCTTAACTATATTTTGGTTCTTTTCAGGTAAATAAAAACCTCACATTTACTGCCCAGGAACTTTATGATTGTGTTTCTCAGCCTGAGTATCGGTAAGTCCTACCTACCGTAGATACATCACTGTAACAAACAAGCTTTTACCCCATTCACACCACTTGATGGTTGGTGGTGAGGGCTCTTTTTATGTCATTTCTCTACACTATGATTTTTTAACCTTTATTAATATGAAATGTTTCATACATACAAAAAGGCCATGTCTTTGTATCTGTGTGTGTGTGTTTACCATCTATAAATGGTTCTCGAACTTTTTGTCTTTAAGGCTTCTTTATATTTTAAAAATTATTGCAGACCCTAAAGAGCTTTTGTTTATGTTAATCACATCTATCTATATTTACTGTGGTGGGACTTAGAACTGAGAATTAATTCATTTAAAAATAACAGTAACTACTGCATGTTAAATAATAATGTGAAAATATTTTTCTACAAACAAAAAATGCTACTGACAAAAGTGGCATTATTGTACAGTTTTACGGATCTTTGAGTGTCTAGCTTACTAGAAGACAGCCAGCTTCTCATAGCTGCTTTGCATTCAGTCTATTACTATGATCTTATGCCATGTATTGGTAGAGAATTATTCTGTACTTTTGGGAGAACAATGGTCAAAAGGCAAATAGCATATTACTCTTATTATGAAATAGCTATGGCCGCTTTGACCTTGCAGACCCTCTGAAAGAGTCTTAGATTCCTACCTGGCATCCCCAGCCCATGTTTTGAAGAGTATCTGATATAAAGAATACCCATGTACCTACCATTCAGGTAACAAAATAGAATTTTAACCATCCCTAGCTATATCTCCACTTCCATCTTCTCTCTAGGGATTTTGTGTTTAAAACCTTCATCCTTTTCTTTATAGTTTTAATAACTGTTAGATACAATGAAAGTATCACCATATGTGATAATTGTATTAGAAGATGGGCCTTTGGGGTGGAATTAGCACCCTCATGAAAGAGATCTCAGAGAACTAGCTAGCCCCTCCCCCTGGAGAGCACATAGAAGGCGCTCAGTGAGGAAGATGGCCCTCCCCAGACACCGACCAACCAGTGCCTTCATCTTGAACTTCTCAGCCCCAGAAATGTGCGACATTCTGTTGTTTATAAGCCACTCAGTCATTATAGCTGCCTGAATGAACTAAGACAGTTCTTTAATTCTGGCCCAAGTAAACAAATTCACAAGAAGCAAAAACTTTTTAACCCCTTCAGTGTTGCTCTCCTGCCCCCACGTTCCATTTTGACTTAACATCCAGATTCATCCATGTTGATTCATGGAGCAGGAGTTGGTTTGAAGTCAGTTCTATTATGACAGGACATATGTATTCCTAAATATCAACACTGCATTATATAAAACCATGCAGTAAGAACCACAGGGCCTGTGGGAAAAATGGAGTTAGGGGCACAACGCTCAAACTATTCATCAGGGACATGTTTTTTAAAAAAGGATAGAAACCAGTACAAATGGTGGTAAAGTTTTATACACGTTAAATTGCTAAGAAATACATAAATACTGTATAATAAATCTCTCATTTTTACCTTAAAGACATCCTGAAGTTTGCTTGTAGAAGTGGTCATTGAAAGGCCGGGCATGGTGGTGCACACTTGTAATCCCAGTACTTGGGAGACTGAGACTGAAGGATCTGGGTTCGCGGCCAGTCTCAGCTACTTAGTGAGGCCCTCTGCAATTTAGTGAGACCCTGTTTCAAAATAAAGAATAAAAAAATAGGGCTGGGAGTATAGCTCGGAGGTAGAATGCCCCTGGGTTCAATCCCTAGTACTGCAAAAAAAAAAAAAAGTAATTGAAAGGGCTGCAGCTTGAGGATTATATGAAATTGAATATAAAGTTGTAACACCAAAGTGGGTGGATGTCACCATAACACACATAGGGAGCTGAGGAAGCCGGTGCACGTTTGAAGTGTGTGAGGGTGTGGTGTTGTATTCCTAAGAGTCTTGGTGCAGCTTTCTTTCTTCACCTATTGCTTCTCGCTGCCAAACTTGTGTATAAGCAAATGGAAAGTTTGTACTGTGCTCAAATTGTACCTCAATACATCAGTAATTTTGTAAAAATTCATGTATTTGAAACAAGCACTATAGTAGAACCAACTGTATTTTCACTTCTTTGTAATATACCATTCTATCACTAAACCATAGTTCATTATAACTTACAGATGTACTGGTGTGGCTAAAAAAATTTTTGAGCAAACCTAGCAACAAAGTTAATTATCATAATGTTTCTGTTAAAACTCCAGATGGATGAATTTGCTTGATGATATTAAGACTAGGATTAATAATTATGCATAAATGATGCAAAACAGCGATGAAAGTTTACCTGTTAAGTTTTCCAAGAAAATCTGAAGCCAGTGGACATACACAGATCTATTATAGTTGGGAGAAAAATGATTTCTTACCCTAATCTTCAGACTGTTAGTAAATTGATTGGAGTCTTATTTGTAGATCTTTGCAGATAATTCACAATTAAAGGTTTATGTGCCAAAAATATGTCTTCTGACCTTAGCCATATTTTTGAAAGTATAAAAAAATCACTGTAGATGGGGCCAGAGTCTCTTTAAGGATGGTTCTAGCCAGATGTCAAGAATTATTTTGATTTGAGGTTGATTTTGGAATACTTGGGAGTGTTTTGTTTTTCAGGGGTTGGGGAAAGGGATAGGGAGGTGCAGGAATCAAGTTGAATGTTCAAAGTTAAAGCAGTTGTACCTATTTTTCTCTTTTTTTCTTTCCACTTAATATACCAGGGATTTGAATTGTGTCATTAATTAATAAGCTCCCTCTTATTCCCTAGAAGGAGGATTTTGAAGATAAATCCCATATATTTACTATCTTGAATGCATTGAAAGAGGCAGTTACTGCACAGAAAGCTTTCAGTTAATAGCATTTGGATTTGTCATACTGTTGTTTTTTTTTTTTAAATTACTTGTCCATACTTAGGGTGAATAATACCTCTCATATTAAACCATAGAGTGCTCCACAGATCATAATTTTCAAATAAGCCAAATGAGAGGTTCTTTTAGTTTCGCTGGTTCATATGAGACAGGGCCAAGTGCGCTAGATGAAAGGTGGCACCGACTCCCTGTAGCTGAGAGGTGAAACAGGAAAATGACTTAACATGCATGTAGATGGTATCCTGTGGGAATGTTAAGGAAAACAATTACTTAAATTGTCTGTGTTGGCTAATCTTTGGTTTTGGTTTTTTAGAAGTATGAGTTGTGAAAGAGGAGATTGTTGATGTATCTACACCACATTATTGCAATAGGGAGGTGTGAAGTAATAAGAAATACATTTATGTCTCTGCCTCTGGTTCCTGAGACACTTCCTAAAACCCTTGTAGATGGGTTGCTAGGAGAATCTTTTGTTCTGATAGTTGGTGTTTGATCCCAGTTTCTGACAGAACTCCTAAAGCCCTTAGAATTTCCTGGGTGATAGAGCATCTTTTTTTTTTTTTAATCTAATGAGGTGACCCTTGGTGGGCTCCTGGATGAAGGGCTGGAGATTGAGTTAATAATCAGTCATGTGTACATTATGAGGCCTTCCTAAAGATCCCTGAGCTACGGGGTTCAGAGAGCTTCTAGGGTACTGGACACGCGGAGGTGCCTGGAGGTGGCACACCCAGAAAGAACCCAGAAGCTTTACGCCCCTTTTCACAGCCTTGCAGTATGCATCTCTTCATCTGGCTGTTCCCCTTTATCTTTGAAAATATCCTTTATAATAAATGGGTAAACATAAGTAAACCCTGAGTTCTTTTTTTTTTAAATATTTAACATCACTCTTTTTTTTTTTGTGTGGTACTGGGGATTGAACCCAGGGGCATTCTACCTCCGAGCTACACCTCCAGCCCTATTTTTTTTATTCTTTATTTTGAAATAGGGTCTCACTAAGTTGCGGAGGGCCTCACTAAGTAACTGAGGCTGACCTTGAACCTGTGATCCTCCTGTCTCAGCCTCCCAAGTACTCTCCGGCAGCTGGCAAGCACTTGGCCGGAGGGGGTTGGTGATTGCCTGCGCCATGGCGGCTTGTGCCGCCAGCCACACTGAATCCTCCCGTGGACTGCAGCAGAGGTGGAGCAGTCTCGGAGCGGTGGCCGGAGTCCCAGCCTCCCCGCACTTTCCCAGTTGGGAAGAAAGCGTCCTGGTCACCGCCAGGGATGGACAGGTGACCCAGGGACTCACCTCTCTAACTCACATACTTCTGCTCAGCTCCCACAACACACAAATAGGACATTTAAAAATAGGAATGAGAAGCCGGGCGTGGTGGCGCATGCTTGTAATCCCAGTACTTTGGGAGGTGGAGACGGGAGGATCCGGGTTCGCGGCCAGCCTCAGCTCTCTCTCTCTCTCTCTCTCTCTCTCTCCTTGTCTCTCTCTCTCCTTGTCTCTCTCTCTCCTTGTCTCTCTCTCTACTTAGTGAGCCCTCCACAACTTCGTGAGTCCCAGTTTCAAAATAAAGTATAAAAAATAGGGCTGGGGGTGTAGTGTGGAGGTAGAACGCCCCTGGGTTCAATCCCCGGTACCGCAAAAAAAAAAAAAAAAAAAGGAATGAGAAAAATCCAAACATTTTTAAAACTTACCACTGTTGACTTTTTCTGAAGTCCCTCGTTGGGTCGCCATATTATGTCATGGGGAGACACGCTAATTCTGTGAATTCTGTGGGTCCTTAGCCTCCATGATGAATAAGAATTTAAACACGTGCCATCAAAAAAAGGCAAAGGTTTAATTACTTTAAGAAAGGTGGGGATACAGGTTGGGGGCCATCTCAAAAGCGGGAGAGTGAGTCTCTCTGCGCGCTTCCATCCATCCAAGCAAATAAGAGCTCAACAAATCTCTTGTGTGCTATCTTCTACCTGTGTAAGAAATAAGCTAAGAACAATATTTAATTCGGTTTTTGTCCCTGTAAATTTTGACAGTTTTCTGGAATGTTTGTGAGCAAGTCTATAAGGTCATTTTTTCTATATGAAATACAAACTAGCTTGTAATGTCAACTTCAAAGTATCTGATTTTATGAGACAGATACCAAACCAAACTTTCTTGCTCTTAAACTCACCACTAAATTTCCAGTTCCAGGAGTGTGGAGATTGTGTGTGTGTGTGTGTGTGTGTGTGTGTGTGTGTGTGTGTGTATGTATGTGGTACTGGGGCTGGAACCCAGGGGTATTCTACCTCTGAGCTATACCTCCATCCCTATTTTATTTTTTATTTTGAAACAGGGTCTTACTAAGTTGTGGAGGGCCTCATTATTTGCTGAGGCTGGCCGTGAACCTGCGATCCTCGTCTCAGCCTCCCAAGAACTAGGATTACAAGCTTGCATCACCACGCCCGGCTGTGGACATTTTTCCTCACACACCATCTGTCTCTAGTGGATACAAGCTGGGTATCCTATAATTCAGCCCTTCTCAGCTTCTGTTCATTTAAGAGTGATCCACGGAGCTCAGGGAAACACTGTACTTACATTCACCTATTTCTTACCAAGGATGTTTTAAAGGGTATAGATAAATAGCCAGGTGAAGAGATTGATAGGTGAGGTTTGGAAAGATCCTGGAATTGGAGTAGACCACCTTCCAGTGTGTGGATGTGTTCTTGTTTACAAGCCTTGAATTTCTCTGACCTAGTCCTTTTGGGATTTTTTGAAGGCTTCATTAAGCAGGCATGACTGATTAAATCCCTAGCCATTGGTGATCAATTTCAACCTTCAGCCTCTCTCTCCTCTAGGAGGCTGGGGTGAAACTGAAAGTTCCCAATCTTCTAATCCCACCGTTGGTTCCTATGGCAACCAGCCTCCTGTTCTGAGGTTATCCAGGACCCCCCCTCAGTTACATCTTTAACATACAAAAAGACACATTACTGGAATATCCAGTGATTTTAGGAGCTGTGCCAGGAAATGAATACTAAATATACATTTCTTACTATAAAGCCCAGTATCACACTGGTAAATCCAAATAATATGCTGCCTAAAGCAGCACATGCTCCGAAACTTCTTTCATGTCTCATACAGGTGCTTTCAGGAGTTACTACTTTATGATTCCAGCAATCAGCACCGTAGTAGTTTCTTCAGGATTACCCTAGAGCTATGCCTAAGTGTCCTGGACCTGGACCAGAGTGTGCATCACCTGGAAACCTGTGAGAAATGCAATTTCTA
Source organism: Glis glis (assembly GCA_004027185.1). Classification (NCBI taxonomy): domain Eukaryota; kingdom Metazoa; phylum Chordata; class Mammalia; order Rodentia; family Gliridae; genus Glis; species Glis glis. The sequence goes on from PVJS01039666.1 coordinate 11,700, forward strand.
ACACCCCATGCCAGACCTTGTGAACCAGAAACGGAGCGGAGCCCAGCAATCTGTTTTAACAACTACTCTAGCACAAACTAGTTTGAGAACCATTGCATTAAGTTAATAACTTGGTTTGTTCAAGAAATCTTAGCCGGGCATGGTGGCGCACACTTGTAATCCTAGTACTTGGGAGGCTGAGACAGGAGGATCACAGGTTTGAGGACAGCCTCAGCAAGTAGTGAGACTCTCATCAACTTAGCAAGACCTTGTTTAAAAATAAAAATAAAATAGGGCTGGGGGTGTGGCTCAGAGGTAGAATACCCCTGGCTTCAATCCCCAGTACTAAAAAAAAAAAGAAACCTTAGATTTAAATAATCTAAAAACCAGATTTAGACACTTAGTGTTTCTGTTTTAATTAGAAAAGAATTACATAATGATGATGCTCCTTGATTTACAATGGAGTTATGTCCTGATAAACCTATCATAACTTGAAAATTCTTAAGTGGAAAATACATTTAATACACATTGAAAGTATCCTTAGTCAAAAATGCATTTAATACACCTACCCCACTGAACATCATAGCTTAGCAACACAGTACCCTGTAGAATATCAATCCTTTACTCTTGTGATCCCATGGCTGACTGGGAGCTACAGCTCACTCCTGCTGCCCAGCATCTCCAAAGAATATCAGACAGCTCATCACCAGCCTAGGAAAGGTCAGAATCCCAAATTTCGAATAATTTTCTTAGTAAAGGTATATTGCTTTTATATCATCATAAAGTTGAAGAATTATAAGTCCAGGACCATCTAAATATGGTGTGAGGTAAAAGTCCAACTTCATTCATGCAATCATCCATGCCTCAACATGTGGATATCAAGTTGTTCTAGCACCATTTGTTGAAGAGACCATTCTTTCTCCATCGAATGGTCTTGGCACTCTTGTTAAAAATCAATTGACCAGCTGAGTGTGGTGGTGCACTCCTGTAATCCCAGTACTTAGGAGGCTGAGACAGGAGGATCGCAGGTTCAAGGCCAGCCTCAGCAACTTAGTGAGGCCCTCAGCAACTTAGCAAGACCCTATTTCCAAATAAAAAAATAAAATAGGGCTGGGGGTGTCGCTTGGAAGTAGAATGCCCGTGAGTTCAATCCCTAGCAATTGACCATGTATGTGAGAGTTTATTTCTGGACTTTCAATTCTTTGCCACTAGTCTATATATCTGTCTTTGCCAGTATCATGATTTTGATAGCAGTTGCTTTGTACTAAATTTTGAAATTGGGAAGTGTAATTCCTCTATTGTTATTTTCTTTTCCAAGACTTGGAGTGCCAAGCAATTCTATATAAATTTTAGGATTACCTTTTCCATTTTTACAAATATAAGTTGTTGGGATTTTGATAGGAATTGCGTTGATTTTGTAGATTGCTTTGGGTAGTATTTGCCTTTTTACTAAGTCTTCCTCAGTTACTATGGTATCTCTTCCTCCTTATTTAGGTCTTCTTTAATTTCTTTCAGCAATGTTTTTTGGATTTTAGTGTACAAGTCTTATGTTTCTTTGATTAAATTTATTTGTAAGTGTTTTATTCTTTTTGATACTAATGTAAGTAGAATTGTTTTCTTCATTTCCCTTTTGGATTGCTCATTGTAGTTTATATAGAAAGAAAACCAATTGTGTGTGTGTGTGTGTGTGTGTGTGTGTGTGTGTTAGTCTTTTACATTGTAACCTTGCTAAATTTTTTCATTAGTCCTAGCAGCTATTTTAAGAATTCTTTAGGATCTAAAAATAGTGATAATTTTACTTCTTTATTAACAGTTTGGATGCCTTTTATTTCTTTTTTTGTGCTTAATTGCTCTGGCCAGAACTTTCAGTACAATGTTGAATAGAAGTGGTGAAGGAAGGCATCCTTGTATTATTCTTGATGTTAGGGGGCAAACTTTCAGCCTTTTATGATTGAGTATAATGTTAGCTATTATATACTGTTTTTATATTAGCATTGCAAGCATTCCGTTTTTCATTTAAGATACATTGAACAAAACAAATATCCATTATAAACTTTCTTTTTGTACCTAGGAAGGATTTTGGAAAAACTTCATCAAACATTGGAATTAGGTCACTTAAATTTACTACTACCAATGCCATTTTGACAAAATTGGCCATAGAAATAAATCACATGGTCAGATGGAATTATTTTAATTGATTTGATCAATTTCCATTTATTTTGACCTGAGACTTGGTTGAAACAAGTTTGATACACATAATAGAAAAATTTAGAGAAAACAGTAGCCATTGTTTTGCAGAAATCTCCAAAACAACATAGAATTGCAGAATTAGAAGCTACCTCTGGTTTTGAGCTCGGTTCTAGAAAGGACCAGGAGTTGGAATAGTTTTGTTTGAAAAAAATAAATAGGAACACAATAAAGGACATAAAATATTTGTACTGCCAGAGGAAAAAGATAGAGGATTGTTTTGTCTTGTTTTAATTTAAGCAGATTTGAATAATGGTTTTTATAGGCCCAATATAAAGGCAGAGCTTTGTTGCAGTTAGGAGATCACTAAAGTGTAATGAATTGCCTCTCACAGTTGTGAGTGTTCCGTCACCACGAGGTGAACACCAAGGTGAAATGACTCCCTGAAGGTGCTGCAGAACGGCAAGCAGAGGTGTCAGGGTGCCTGCCAGCTGATGTTCTTCAGTCTTACATATAAGACGGCTGTGGGGGAAAAAGGGCCTCACGAATTCCTATCATCACGATCTAATAACATGTATAAGCCAACCAAATGCTACCCAAAAAACCCCAATACTTCCCTCAGTCAGCAATAACAATTTGCTACAGTAAACAAAATCTGTAGATGATAATTTCCGAGTAAAGAATCAAATGCCACTGGGATGAAACAGGAGATCAAGCTCCTCTGCAGGGGTGAGGGTCCAGTTACTGAAGGATTTTTTTCACATGTGGCATAAATAGCCACGGTCAGGAATAGGGCCTCCCTTTTTGTTTGTTTTGTTTTTAAATTCATAAGAAAGCATTTTCATCTCTGCTATTTTGGACCTCTTAACGGTGTTCCAAAAATCATTCTCTGAGTAGTTATAAGGAATTGGCAGCAATATAACATTAATTTTAAGTTTTAAATATAGGAAGTAGAACAGGGGTAACTCAAAGCCAAGTCAGGTTTTAATCAGAGAAGCCACACATCCTCAGGAAGTGAGATTGTTCAAAATACAGCATATTTACTTTTCGTTGTCTCTACTTCCTCTTGTCCTATCCTGAGTTCTGATTGACTTCTTTTTTCTTTGTAAATTGTGGCGGAGGCATGGGATACATGGGGCAGTACTTCCTGCTTCCCCATCTCTAGTTTAGGGTTACTAATATTCATTTGTAACTGCCAGGCAACTTATGCCAACAATCCTTTTTAAGAATGGCAGCTCGGTCAGCTTCTTATCCCTTCTCAAGTTTCTCTTCCTTCAGGAGGTGCATCCTCCAGTCCACCTGTTCTTTAACTCCCAAACCAAATAGGTCAAGATGAAACCATCTGTTCCACAGTGTTGCTTACCCCTTGGTAACTCCATAAGCCCATCTCCTGCTGGGAGAGGTCTTAGGAGAATAGTTCAGTGGCAGCGGTCAGCCATGGGAACCGTGTTCCTGAGCTCTAAGAACTGCACCAAGGTTTTCTCCAGGTTGGCTGTCTAAGAATTTGGGCAACTAAGTGCTTATTCTCCCACATTGTTTTGTCTGTGATAAGAAACCATCATTGTTGGTATTTTCTCTCTCAAATATTAAAGAATGTATTTCAAATCCTAGTAGTATCATATCATATTAAGAATATTTAGGGCCGGGCGTGGTGGCGCACGCTTGTAATCCCAGTACTTAGGGAGGCAGAAACCGGAGGATCTGGGTTAGCGGCCAGCCTCAGCTCTCTCTATCTCTCTCCCTGTCTGTCTCTCTCTCTCTACTTAGTGAGGCCCTCCGCAACTTCGTAAGACCCGGTTTCAAAATAAAGTATAAAAAAATAGGGCCGGGGGCGTAGCGCGGAGGTAGAACGCCCCTGCGTTCAATCCCCGGTAACGCAAAAAAAAATAAAGGATAAAAAATAGGGCCGGGGGTGTAGCTCGGAGGTAGAACGCCCTGGGTTCAATCCCTAGTACTGCAAAAAAAAAAAAAAAAAAAATGGGGCTGGGGATGTAGCTCAGCGGTAGAAAGCTCCTGGGCTCAATCCCCAGCACTACCCCCCCACACACACACACAAAAGGAATTTTTTTTTTTTTTTGTGGTACTGGGGATTGAACGCAGGGTGTTCTACCTCCGCGCTACACCCCCGGCCCTAGTTTTTATACTTTATTTTGAAACCGGGTCTCACGAAGTTGCGGAGGACCTCACTAATGAGAGAGAGAGACAGGGAGAGAGAGAGAGAGAGAGATTGAGAGCTGAGGCTGGCCGCGAACCCGGATCCTCCGGTCTCCGCCTCCCAAAGTACTGCGCCACCACGCCCGGCAGAAAAGGAATTTTTAATATATCTAGAAGAAGTGGAATTAGAATGTTGAAAAGATAACATGCACTCCCATGTTCATTTTAGCTTTAATCACAAGAGCCAATATATGGAATCAAGCTGGGAGCATCAGCTGATGAAAGGATAAAGAAAATGTGGCATATATACATCACTCAGTACTATTCAGCCTTTTAAAAACAGGAAATTCTGTCATTTGAGGCATTATGGGGGACACTATTAAGTGAAATAAGCTAGGCATAGAGACAAATATCACATGGTCTCACTTGTATGTAGGGTCTAAAAAAGTTGAACTCACCAAGGTAGAGAGCAGAATGGTGGTAATTAGGGGCTGGGGGCAGTGGGAGAGGGGTTGGGGAGATGGTGAAAAAACAAAACTTCATTTAGGGGGAATAAGTTCAAGTGAACTGTTGTACAAGGTGATAACTTCAGTTAACAATAAATAGTATTTTGAAAATTGCTAAGAGGTAAATTTTAATTATTCTTGCCACAAAAAATATGTTAGTTAATGCGTATGTTAAAGTAGCTCAACCTGGCCATTTCAGTGTACATTATTTCAGAATATCATGTTGTATACAGTAAATAGATACAATTCATATTTTTCAATTGCTGTCCCACTGCTACTCAGCATTCCCTTCTCTCCTAGGGAGAAGCTGGCCACCGGATGCGGCCAGCTGGTGGAGGTGCAGTACGCCATGCTGCAGTGCAACACCTCAGTCTACACAGAGGCGAAGAGCAGGGGCTGGTGCGAAGACACGCCCGACGCCAGGGCCTAGGCTGGTTTGTAACTTAGAGGGAACGCAACCTATGTTCATGAATGACTTTCAACCTGGCCACTTCTTTGAGCCAAATCCAAGAGAATTGTAATGTTTTATAAATATAAGAAGTGATTCTATTACTGTAATCTCATTGAAGCTTTAAAAAGCCTAATGCATCCATGGTGGGATAAACTGTGGACTCAACTCTCCCCGAGGCAGCAGTACGTCCATACCTCTACTCCAGATACCAAGCCAGTATCTCGAAGGAAAGGGAGCCATCTTTTCAGTCCACTAGGACAGGAGCCCGTGGGGCTTCTGAGGAAGGCCCAGGGCACAGCGTTAGGATCTCTCCCAACTGTGAATATGAGCCATGACCAGACACTGCCAAATGTTACGAAAGAATTAAGATACGACATTCCACAAATGAAAACTTGTCCTGGGCTGGGTTTTTTGTTTGTTTTTGTGGTGCTGGGGATCGTACCCAGGGCCTTGTACATGTTAGGCAAGAGCTCTACCATGGAGCTACATCTCCAGCCCTTTTTATTTTTTGAGACAGGGTCTCACTAAGTGCCGAGGCTGGCCTTGAACTTGAGATCCCCCTGCGTAGCTGGAGTAACAGCCATGTGCTACCATGCCCAGCTCTCCTGGGCTATTTGTATGATCAACTGTCATTCTTGTAGACCTGGTGGAAATAACACCACCGCCTCACTCAGGGTAATGAAAGTGGAATTTCGACTTAGGCGCCTCCTTCCTATGCGGCCTCTCCCTGGTAGGGGCTCTTTGTTCTCAGTGCGTTTCTAGTGGATAAGCAGGGCGACCCTGAACTCACTTGTCCCTTAGTATGTGAAGCATTGTGGGGTTTTGGAATTAGGTGGCAGTCACTGATGTTTGCTCCTATCTAAAACCAAGTGTTTAATTGACTTATTTCTTACGTAGCTATACAGTAAATTCGAATATCCTTGTTTACTAGAGTATATTATGCTTATGTTAATACACTAGATGAAATCATTTGGTATTCTATTATAAATAATAATTTATTTTTTAAAAAGAGCAATAAATAACCTTTTTAGTAATATGTTTTCATTTTACTAGTGTTTCTGAGATGGGTGTAAGTGTGATTATATACAAGTGACCCTCTCCAATCAAAGAGAACTGATTAAGGACATTCACTAGTAGTTGATGCTGGACCTGCTAAGCTTTATTTGCCGGTTAGGAAGCTGCACCCCAAGTACAGGGTCGTGGTTCTGTGGGCCGAGGGAGGAGTCTCAGGGTGGGGAAGCTGCAGGAGAACATCTCTGCTCTTCCCTTTTGTCCCCCGAGGAGCAGAAAATACACCCACCCCAAAAAAGAACCTTTTCTCTCTCAACTCCTTCTAGTTTTTTTTTTTTTTTTTTTTTTTTTTTTGTTGATACCGGGGATTGAACCCAGGGGCGTTCTACCTCTGCGCTACACCCCCGACCCTATTTTTTATACTTTATTTTGAAACCGGGTCTCACAAAGTTGCGGAGGGCCTCACTAAGTAGAGAGAGAGAGAGAGCTGAGGCTGGCCGCAAACCTGGATCCTCTGGTCTCCGCCTCCCAAAGTACTGGGATTACAAGCGTGCGCCACCATGCCCAGCCTTCAACTCCTTCTAGTTTTTACTACTGGGATTTTGTTTTGCTCTATTGTAATTTCTTTTTATCTTCTTAACACTGTATAGGTCATTCTTTTCTTTTTTTTGGCAGTACTGGGGATTGAACCCATGGGCATTCTACCTTTGAGCTACACCCCCAGTCCTATTTTTTTCTTTATTTTGAAACAGGGTCTCACTAAGTTGTAGAGGGTCTAAGTAGCTGAGGCTGGCCGCGAACCCG
>PVJS01039667.1:0-18790 GCA_004027185.1 Glis glis
TCTCTCTCTCTCTCTCTCTCTCTCTCTCTCTCTCCTCTCTCTCTACCTAGTGAGGCCCTCCGCAACTTAGTGAGACCGGTTTCAAAATAAAGTATAAAAAAATAGGGCCAGGGGTGTAGCGCGGAGGTAGAACGCCCCTGGGTTCAATCCCCGGTACCACACACACAAAAAAAAACCATAAATAAATAAATAAATAAATAAATAAATAAATAAAATAGGGCTGGGGGTGTAGCTTGGAGAAAGAATGCCCCTAGGATCAATCCCCAGTACTACAAACAAACAATAAAAAAATTAACTTTATTGAGGTATAATTTACATTTAATAGGAATATACCAATTTTAAAAGTATATAACACTTAGGACTTTCTATAGCTTCTTAATTTTACTTGAGCGGTTCAATGGCTAGTCCTTTGTGTTTATTTGCATAAGGTTCGATTTTAATAATCAAACACCTTACCATGACTGAAAATATCATTATATCCCAGAGGGATTGGGGGGGTTCTGCACTAACATCTGAGGAGTGTAGCCCTAATTAACTCTTTCCATGTTTCAGGTATCATATCAGTGGAAGTGTCCTTTCTTCAAGGAGTCTTTTGGAACCCACATCCTAGGTCAAGCCCTTAATTATGCAGTCCACAGAGGCCCGGTTCTTTTCTTCAAAGACTTCTCCTGGTTTGTAATCACACACCTGTCTCCACCCAGACGTGTCCATTACCTTAATTTAGTGTCAAGGCTGGATTATTTTTCAGAGCTCACCACACACATAGGTAGCTCTAACAATATATTATGCAGTTTTGTCTGCTTTTTTTTAACTACATCAATTTAATCATATGACATGTGGCTTTCCGTAACTTATTCTATCTTTCCCCTTCATGTTCATTAACCGGGTATAGTTGTAGTGTATCCATTTGCACTGTTGTAGAAAATTCTATGATACAGATAGATCACAATTTTCTAATTGTTTTTAATGTCAACAGAGATTTCAATCGTGTCAATGTTTTTTTCTTATTAAGAATTATTATGAACTACTGTGCATTAAAGTTTCTTATAGGAGTCTCAGGTATCACATGAGCACACAATTGTCTTTTTAATTCCACCTAGGAAGTAGAATTGCTTAGTCTATGATACATGCCTTATTTGACTTTACTGGATATTGTGATTCATTTCCTGCTGCTATGACAGAATTCCATAGACTGGGTAATTTATAAACAATAGAAGCTTATTTGGCTCACAGTTCTGGAGGCTGAAAGGCCCAAGAGCCTGGCACTGGCATTGGGCCAGGGCCTTGGGGAGGCATCATAACATGGAGACTGGCAAACAAACACCCCTGGGACGGAGAGAGGACGGGGCTGAACCTATTCTTTAATCCACTTCATTTATGAGGGCAGAGTCCTCACGACCTAATTCCCTCTGCAAGATCCCACCTCTTAATACCCTCATGATGAAAATTAAATTTCAAATTTAAAGGGGACACTCAAACCATACCGTGGAATGAAACCAAAGTTTTTAGCTTCTGGTAGCCAGTTACACCACCCTCCAGGAATATAAGTTTAGATTGTTCTTTTCTTTAATTTAGATTGTCTTTTTCTTCTCTATATTCTTATTGAAACTATTGTCTTATTTTTACATTTTGCCAGTCCAGTGAGTTGAAACAGTTTCTCATTGTGGCTTTAATTCGTACTTGCCTGATTACTGATGGGATTGAATCTTTCTTCCTATGTTTCTGGGAACTTGAATTTCCTCTTTCTGTGAAGTGTCCTTTTGTCATTTTCTCTTGAGGCATTTGTCTTTTCTCTTGCTGGTGTGTAGGGGCTACTTACAGATTATAAGTACTAATATTTTGTATATCATATGTTGTGCTGTGATTATATTCTCCCAGTTTCAGTTTTAATTTTTATTCTTTTCATCATACCTTTTGAATAGACATTCTTAATTCTAATGATGTTTATTTATTGCCTTTTTCTTTACGGTTTTAAAAAATCCTGTGTGCGAAATCTTTCTCTAAGCTAAGGTCATAAAGACATAGTAGATTTTCTTCTAAAAGTCCTAAGGTTCACCTCCTTTCATACTTACTTGTTTAATCCACATGAAATTGAAGTTTGAATATGGCATGAGGAAGGAATTCATTTTCATGTGTGTTTATTTTTCTCTCATGTAAAATAAGCCCAGAGGTAGGAAACCCAGAAATTCTACTCTATAGTGTATGTTCTAAAAAGACAGTCTTGTCAGAAGATTGGGAATGGAACTACCATATGACCCAGCAATACTGCTCTTGGGCATCTTCCCAAAGGAAATGAAATCAGAATATTATAATCATACGTGCATATCCATGTTCATAGCAGCACAATTTACAATAGCCAGATTACAGAACCAGCCTAGATGTCCATCAACAGACGAATGGATCACACAACTTTGGTATATACACACAATGGAATTTTACTCAGCCATAAAGAAGAACAAAATTACACCATTTGCGGGAAAATGGATGGAACTGGAGAATATTGTGCTAAGTGAGCACACCCAGTCCCAAAGAACAAGTAGATGCATGTTCTCTCTTATATGAGGAAGCTAGAGAGACATTTGGCAACAAGGGCAACATCAGTTAGATGAGCAGAGACTCCAGGGGAGTGATGGAGGGTGATCAGGGAAGGGAGGTGGGAGAGACAAAGTCATAGGAATGCAATAAAAGAAACAATGCTATGAACATATACAAAATTGCCTATTCCAATCTCAAAGACTTAAGAGGTAGGGCTGGGGACCGCGGGTGGGCAGGGCAACAATAATGAGTGCATGTATTTTTCTAACACTCTATACCCCAATATGATGTAAAATTACAATGCATGCAATAAAAAATAAAATAAAAAATAAAAAGACAGTCTTGGACAGATGAACTAGGAGAAATATATGAACAAGTTCATCAGAACATTATGCATAAGAACAAAAACACTGGAAATGTCCTCCCCAACATCCATGTGCAGTGAGGCGGACAAATAAATTGGTATGTGTGCAACAGAATGCCACACAGCACTAAAAATGAAAGATCTAGAGCCACACATATCAGGAAGAACAAATCCTTCCAAAACACTTTACTCTGAGCAAAAGGAAGGAAGAAAGAAGAGAAAAGAAAAGAAGGAAAAGAAAAAACAGATTGCATAGAAACTCATAAAGCATGTCTCCATTTATATAACATTCAAAAATAGACAAAATCGAATAATCTACTATTTAGAGATACATGTGTGTGTGGTTAAACTGTAAAGAAAAGTGTTAGGCCCTCGGATTGGGAATAATTGGAGACCATGTGCCAGAGTGAAGAATTAAAAAAAAATTTTATTGAAGATCTTTTAGTAACAAAAAGAAAATTAATACGGCTGGCCAGGCACACAGACACCTGTAGCCAAAATGGAGTCTGCGCCCCGAACAAAGACGTTCCTGAGCTTATATAGACCCCACTTAGCACAAGCCCACGCCAAATAAGCGCCCTATGAATTGATTGGGTATCTTAAGGTATGCAGTGCGGGGGGAACGCTGATTCCCTTGGGTCGCTGAGCTGACCATACAGGATATGCTGACGACCATTCTTAGTGACCAGGCGTTTCCTTTGTTCTGATCTGGCCTTGGGACTGTTCGCCCTGCCTCTGGGATGTGGAACCAGAAATTTCGGAGCTTCCAGTGAGTGGAAACTTACAAAATTGGAAGCTTACAAAACGGAATCAGCCACAGCTAACAAAATGGGGCCAGCCTGGTGTGACCTCTTCAAAAAGCAATGGTGGGGTAATAAACTCAGAACAGTGATTGCCATGGGGAGGGAGGGAGGTGCGTGAGGTCAGGAGTGGACACTCACAGTGTTTCGGGCAGAGGATAACCTCCCCTTCCTTCAGCCGGGAAGGGGGGCATGTCTCCCTTCCTTTCCAATTCCAGTTACTCTGTACTATTGCCCCCAGTCTTTCTTCTTGAAGCCCACATCTGTGAACTTCTCACCCTCCAATTGATGAGGTAGAATAGAAGAAATAAAATATTAGGCAGAAAGAAGACAAATTGGGGGGAAAAAGGACAGTTTTTAAAAATATAAAGTCCTTAGCTTGCCCTGTGAGGCTTGCCCGGGACTTGCCCAAAGAGTCAGTGCATCAGCTTCACATCTGAAGTTCCTGAAGCGATTAGCTTTAGAAGAGAAAGAACTTCACCTTCCACCAGAACGCCAAGATCACCAGATCACACCTGTTGTTAAAAAGCCTTACACCCCACTGGCCACCCGCTGGCCATCCAGATTTTTAGTCTCCCCTTGTCTCTGCTCCTGGAAGATCTGTCCCGAGTTGCTCACGGGAAAAACTTCAAAGAAGGGAGGCATTTTCCTGCCCAAATACCTCTAACCAACCCCCTGCCCATCTCCAGTTCCTATATAAAAGAGATGGTACAATTCCTGGTACCACAAAAAAAAAAAAAAAAGAGAGAATTCGGGGCTGCTGCTCTCACATCTCGAGGTGGCCCGTGTTTCCCTGAACATGTATCTCCCTTTTCTTGAATTAAACCTCTGTCTTTTTCTCTGACTGGTGTGTGTTGAAATTCTTTTCCTCACAGACCCAAGGAGCCTGGGGGCCCTGAGGTGAGTTTTCCCTTCCCAGGCCAGGGAACTCCTTGGGACTCTCCATGGAGCTATCATACTCACCTTAACATAATCACCCTGTAAGTACTGGAGCTTTGTCCTTGTCCCTCTTCCTGCATCATGGTCACTATGTGATCTTAATGGGTCATTTCATCCATCCCCGTGATTTTCAACTTCCACTTAAGCGGTGATGACTCACGAATCTGTCTTTCCTAAACTCCAGACCCACATGTAGAGCTCCTAATTAGAAGTTTCCACTTGTATGTTCCATAGTGGAAACAACTCATCGCCCACCCAGCTCCCCTCCCAGCAGCTTCTCCTGTATTCTATTTAGTCCCCATCACTAGGATTTTTACATAGCCCACTGATGTTCCTTTCCTTCGATCCTTTCCCAATTATAATCAGCCACACCAAGTCCAGTCAATGCTACCTCACATACATCTCTTAAAGATAATACTCTGAACATTTGGTGATACATATTAGGTTAAAGATAAGGTTCCAGGGTAGTGGTTCATGTCTGTAATCCCAGTACTTGGGTGGCTGAGACAAAAGGATTGCAGGTTCGAGGCCAGCCTAAGCAACTTAGCGAGACCCTGTTTCAAAATAAAAAATAAAAAGAGCTAGGGGTGTGGCTTGGAGGTAGAATGCCCCTGGGTTCAATTCCCAGTACCAAAAAGAAAACCCCAAAACAAACAAACAAACAACAAAAAAACCCCAAAGTCTTAAAGATATGTATTATCAGTTCAATTGTGCCTTCCCCAAATTCACATGCTGAACTAAGAGCACTTCAGAATGTGATCTTATTTGGAAACAGAGTCATTGTAGATATAATTAGGTAGGTTAAGAGAAGGTAATACTGGAGTATGGCGGGCTCTTAAACCAATACCACTGGTGTTCTTGTATGGAGAGGAAATTTGGACACAGAACACATTCTGAAAATGAAGGCAGAGATCAGGGTGATACAGCTGAAGCCAAGGAACATCATGGTTGCCGGCAAACCACCAGGAACTAGGGGAGAGGCTTGGATCAGAGCCTTCCTCTGACTCAATGGAGCAACCCTGCTGGTATCTTGATCTCCATCTCCCAGCCCCCAGAACTGCAAGACAATACATTTCTGTTTTTTGAGCAACTCAGTTTACGGTACTTTGTCCCAGCAGCCCCTGGAAACTAATACAATATGCATACTTGGATCAGAATTTTCACACCTAGCAATAATTCCTATGAAAATAATTGCACAAGTGAACAAAGGAGTTTAAACAAGGATATTGACAACAGTAGTGTTTATAATTGTGCAACAGGGGAAACAGTCTCAATGTCTTACAGTAGGAGACAAAATTCAGATATTATGATATAGGCAAACAGTGGAAAGGCATGTAGCTTTTCAAAATGAGATGTCTGCATGAAGCTTGAAGAGAAAGACATTGGTAATATAGTTAAGTTGCTTAAAAGGAGCTACAGGCCGGGCGTGGTGGCGCACTCCTGTAATCCCAATACTTGGGAGGCTGAGACAGGAGGATCACAGGTTTGAGGACAGCCTCAGAAACTTAGCGAGGCCCCCAGCAACTTAGTGAAACCCTGTTTCAAAATTAAAAATAAAATAAATCTGGGATGTATCCCAGAAGCATAAAGTCCCTGAGTTTAATCCCCAGTACTGCAAAAAAAGAAAAGAAAAAAGAAAAAAAGAAAGGGAACTACAAAAGAGTAAATGTATTATGAGGTCTTTTTGCAACTTTGACTTATGTGTATTATAAATGTATATAAAACATCTGAAAGTATGTCAACCTATTTACAGGGGTGGAATTTCACATAATTTACATGTTCTCCTTTTTGCTTATCCATCTTTTTTTAAGAGATGTCATTTAAAAAACTAGCCTGTAAGAGTTCCTTGTTTTCCCTCTCCCTATTCCCCCCTCATAAAGATTGCCTGATTAGATTCACAATCACTCCTACCTTGGATAGGAGGAAGAAAGAAAGAGTAGGAGGAGAGAGAGCAGAAGAGGAAGAAAAGGAAGTTAACTTGATCTATAAAAGACCCAGCATAAAAAAAGATGAGGAAATTCAGGAAGCACAATATCCCTGTGAGCTCTCAATGAAAACATTTTGGGGAGGTAAGGTTGTAAAATAAGAAACATCCAAGCAATATGAGAAAATTGTAGAAGAAAAAAAGGCACGGAAAGAGTATTTCTGGGGTGATAAACCCTTTCAAAGGATTTTTCAAGCAATGCAACATAAAGCTCAGAATTTCATTCATTTTTCTTATTTATAGCTGTTTGAATGCTGCTTCTTTGAATTCAATGTCACATGGAGAAAAGAATGAGTCTAGGATTTATAAAATTTACATTATCTTTTCTACAGTGAGTATATAGATTCCAGTTCATAAACAAATATATGTAAAAATGTTACTATTTTCTTATGCCTGAATTTAATTTTTTAATTATTCTCCCCAGTGGCAGAAACAGCCTCAGGCAATGTGCATGTTCTACTTGAGATAATATTTAAGAGGCAGTAGGGCAGATGGGAGCTTAGGTGATGTTGAGCACACGTGGGACACAGCTGGACCTCAGGTCTTTGGATGAGGCATCTTTTGAGATGTGCCTCATTCCATCTGGTCTTTGGTCATCTGTTCACTCAGATCCTGTCTTTCCTGCTCTGGTGAGTCTGGGCCCTACAGTCCTTGAGGTGAGGGAAACACTCACTGGATTCAACCCCCCAGGGTTCAATATGGACTCAGATAGGAGCCCATAGATGAAGCCCTTAGGTGGGATTCTGTTATGACCAAAATTGTCTGGGTTTTCTGCTCTTGCCTCCCCACATCCTCCCAAATGCCCCCCAACACACATGCCATAGGGTTGACCTTTGTCTCAGGGACACTTACTGGTTGTGATGGTTTGGATCGAGAATGCCTCCCAAGACCTCACAGAGAGTAGGCAGCCATGTTGGAGGTGGGACTTGGTTGAGGAGGGGTCCTTATGGATGTGGCCCTATATATGGTCCCTCCTCCCCTTGCTCTCTCTCTCTCTCTCTCTCTGTTGCTTCTGGCCTCCATAATGTGAGAGCAGAACATTTGCTCTCTCCCTTTCTCTGCTTCCTGCCACCATGCCCTGAGCTCTGCAGACCTGGCCTCACATGGACTGAACCCCTAAAATCTCCAAAACTGTGAGCAAATAAATCTTCCTTCCTCAATATTGTGTGGTCAGTTGTTTTTTTGGATTACAGCAATGAGAATGCTGACTGACACACTGGGATTTAACTCTTCTACATTATCTCCAATTATCTTTCTCCCCTTGGTCCTGGGGAATCTTGACATAACTCCTGGGTTCAGATTCTTCTTAGGCCTCCAAGCTTTCCTTCATTGTCTTTTCTTGGACAATTGCTCTGTCATCTGTCCAGAAATACTCAACTTTCCAGCATACCACCTTTAGCCCACTGTCTCTCTCAGTATTCCCAGGTTATCTCTTCTGCTTCCAAGGATTTAACCACCCGTTATGTTCTAATCACTCCTGAATCTACAGGAGTCAATCCAAAGTCAATGCCTGGTTGCTGTATATCTCATTTTAATCTCCCACAAACCAATAAAAACTCAGCTTGTTCCAAATTCTACATATCTTCTGAGAACCTGTTCTTCTCTTGCATTCTTTTTCTTGCGGTAGAGTACAAACTTACAAACTGTTCAGATTATTAGGAAAAGTGCTTAGTGCTGAGGATGTTCAATGGAAGCACTCTCCGCCTGTTTGGGATGGAGAATGGGAATGAAAGGAAAGGTTTTTTCCACATGTCTTGCACTGTAGCTGACATCTCTAAATCTGCACAACCCAGGAGATTGACTGCATCACTTTCTTGCCCCAGATTTTCAGGAAATGCAGTGGTGCGCCTGGAGATTGCGGAGGGGAGCCCCTACACAGAGAGAAGCATTTATCATTGCTTAGAATTTTTGGCAATGTAATCATTTTTATGGTTTTCAAATGCTCCACAGAGAGTGCACCCCTCTTTTGCCTGCACCAGGGTGGTCCTCTCCTGTTGGCCACCTTCTTGGTATGCCACTGAAAACTCAGAGACCTCCAGTCTCCTCTCTTTATCCCCAGGTGCCTTTCAGGCAAGAGTCTAAAGCCAAATCCCTGCTGTTTCTCATTTCTGTGTCTTTTCTAATGCTATTCCTTCTGCCTGGAATTCCTCCCACTCTGTATGCATACTATCTGGCTTACCTCATTAAGATTCAGCTGAAGCACCGCCTCCCCCAGGAAGCTGCCTCTGCTCACCCAAGGCTGAGTCATGTGCTCCTCATTTTGTTTCCATGTTACCGTCTAAATACTGAATTTCTGCCTTGGCCACATTGTACTCCAACTAATCTGTCCATGACTCTTTCTCCCACTTGCTATGTGCAAAGCAGTCTTGTTCATTTTCATATCTCCAGGACCTAGGAAAATTCAGACGCTCCTTGACACACAATGGGGCTACATCCCAATCAACCCCTCAGAGGTTGAAAATATCATAATTCAAAAACACACTTAGAGAGCCAGGCATAGTGGCACATGCCTGTAATCCCAGTACTTGGGAGGCTGAGACAGGAGGATTGCAGGTTCAAGGCCAACCTCGGCAACTCAGTGAGGCTTAGTGAGACGCTGTTTCAAAATAAATAATACAAAGGGCTGGTGTAGCTTGGAAGTAGAATGTCCCTGGATTCAATCCCCAGTACCAAAAACAAAACAAAAATGCACTCAGGGCTGGGACTGTAGTTTAGTAGCAGAGCACTTGGCTGGTATATGTGAGGCTTTGGGTTTCATACCCATGGAACACAGCCAAAAAAAAAGTGCCTGTAATGCACCTAACCTATTGGACATCATACTGTTGCAACACAATACAATGTAGAGAATCAGACAATTCCTCTTCTGATGGAGAGGTGGACTGGGAGCTCTAATTTGCTGTTGCTACCCAGCATCATGAGAGTCTTACCACATATCGCTAGTCCAGGAAAAGATCAGCAGTCAAAATCTGAAGAATGGTTTCTACTGAACATGTATTGCTTTTGCACCATTATAAAGTCTAACCATTGTAAGTCAGAGACCATCTGTACATGACTCACAGTATGAGTTGGCAACAAAGGTGTTTACATGATGTTGGGACATAAGCTTTAAACTCCACAAAACACTTGCTTTCATGGGGAAATAATATTTGCAGCATGCCCTTAGTGTCTCCTTCCATTTCTTTAGAAACCCTCCTGTGAACTTTCATGTATCTTGTAATGCTGGGTTGGTCTCCAGTTTGACTCTGCAACGTTCACAAAGATGTTCAAAACAACATCATCCACAAGTCTCTGCAGAGCTTTCATTTCATCAAGACAGAGACTGGGAGTCTAGGATTCAATTGTTATTCCATTCATTTAACTCCACCAGTAAATAGTGACAGAATTCAGAAATGTGAGCTACAATAATGTGGAATTTTAAAAAGGCACTTGAAATCCTTGACAGCTGATGCTGGGGCATTTGAATTACACGTGACAGAGAACCAAACTGTGAAATGTTCTCTCTGCAATCACCCAAGAGGTGTGCTCTAAAACCATTCCTATTCCAGAGGAAAGAATACAGTCTGTTCCTCTTTTTCCTATCACTGCCGTTCACAAACCACCACCAAGTTTTGCGATACTTTCTTCCTAGCGTCTCTCATAACCAATTCTTTCTTTTTATTTTCATTATAACAGCCTATGAATGTTCAGCACATTATACCATGTCTTATGCTGTGTTTCTTTAAATAGTATTCTAGTAAACTGGGAGTGGTGGCATATACCTGTAATCCCAACTAGGGGTGGCTGAGGCAGGAGGATCCCAAGTGTGAGACCAGCCTGGGCAACTTGCAAGACCCTATCTCAGAATAAAATAAAAAGGGCTGGGGGTGTAGCTCAGTGGTAGAGCTCTTGCCTAGCATGCACGAGGCCCTGGATTTAATCACCAGTGCCACAATAAATAATAAATAAACAAACAAACAGTATTTTAGTACTGAAATTTCAAAAAAAGGTGGAAACACTGGCGTGCTGGTAAATGTTTCACAATCAACTGTTTGTGGAAACCTCTTTTGGTAGTGCTTGCCAATTTCTCTAGTGTAAACACTGCCACTGAAGGCGGATTTCAAGCTACCAACTTGATGTCACTGAATGAGAAATTAAAGAAAGGTGACATCATGGGTGTTCTGGAGCCAATGCAAGCTGCTATGTGTCAGCTCCAGCACAATTAATTTTTTCTCCAGCACCACCTATATCAGGCTACCTTCAAATTCAGAAATCTACTTGAGCCTCTTCTGCCTACCATGGAAACAACAACAAAAAAATTACACGTCTCTATCACCACAATACTGTGTTAGCTCACTTCATTGGAGACTGTTTGAATGGTCTCCCCGCTTCTGCTCTTCCCCTCTAGCGTTATTCACATAGTACCTAGAGTGATTTTTTTAATCCTAATTTGATTGTGTTGCCTGCAGGGATGTGACATTGCACCCCACAGTGACTTGGTCAATAGCACCCTGTGAAGTTATACAGTACCTGCTCTGAACAACCATGCGCAGCAGCGCTGGCCTCTGTCTGAAGTCCTTAAGAGTTTTCCAAGGCCGGGCGTGGTGGCGCACGCTTGTAATCCCAGTACTTGTGAAGAACCAAAGTGACGCCATGACAGACTTTAGCTAAAGCTTTAAGTAGAATAGGCCTAAGTATCTGTTATTCTAGAAGTTAAGTTTCTATAGCCTGTTGCCTCATACCCTATAGAAACCATTAAGTGTGCTAATCTGATCCTGCCCCTAGCAACCCCTAGAAACAGCCAATCGGTGTCAAGCACACCTGGGTCTGGAATTTGCAGATAATTAGGCGAGGCCACTCTAACCTGAGTCAGCAGGCCCCCCACCCATCCTGGACATTCTTGAGAAAGGTACTGCGGGCCTGACCAATCAGCTTAAATGTCACCTTATATGGTTAATGCTTCCCTAATGATGACCCCTACCTAAGGCGCGAAAATTAAACCAACCAGGGAACGCCAACAAGCTTATGTTTTAAACTAACCTATCAATGTAAAGGTGGGGTGGGCTGCCTCCTTAAGAGATAAAAGCTTTGTTCTCGGACAGCAGGGGGCTTCTCTCTGTGACCACTGCATTGGTGCAAGTTAGGAGCCCAAGCTCGAGCTTGAATAAAGGACCCTCATGTGCTTTACATCGGAATCGGCTCCTGGTGGTCTTTGGTGGGATCACGAACTTGGCATTTCACTGGAGGCTGAGACCGGAGGATCTGGGTTCTCGGCCAGCCTCAGCTACTTAGTGAGGCCCTCCGCAACTTCGTGAGACCCGGCTTCAAAATAAAGTATAAAAAAATAGGGCCGGGGTGTAGGTCGGAGGTAAAATGCCCCTGGGTTCAATCCCTGGTACTGCAAAAAAAAAAAAAAAAGAGTTTTCCATTATACTTAGGGATTTGTATAATAATTCATATTTGTACAATAACATGTCTTCCAAGGGGCTGCACCATCTGGCCCCTGCTCCTTCCTTGCCCCATCTACATGCTCTTTCTCTCTGACTTGTTTGGCTCCAGCTACTCTGGCCCTCTCTCAATTTCCCTGCCACCGAAGCTCCTTTCAACACCCCACCTGGAACTCTCCTTTCCTTGCTCATCCTTTGGCTAATTCCTCTCTCCAAAGTCTCCGCTCCTACATAGGATACTCTCTAGAGAGGTCCTTCTTGTACCCCTATCTAAAGTATCCCTTCAATTAGTCTTTTCCATGGCACTTGATTCTTTCCCTTCTAAGCACTCTAGCAGGTACTGTTAGTGTTTTTTTTTTTTTTTGTGGTACCAGGGATTGAACGCAGGGGCGTTCTACCTCGGCACTACGCCCCCGGCCCTATTTTTTATGCTTTGTTTTGAAACCGGGTCTCACGAAGTTGCGGAGGGCCTCACTAAGGAGAGAGAGAGAGAGAGAGAGAGAGACAGGGAGAGAGAGCAAGAGCTGAGGCTGGCCGCGAACCCGGATCCTCCGGTCTCTGCCTCCCAAAGTACTGGGATTACAAGTGTGCGCCACCACGCCCGGCCTGTTAGTGTTGTTTTGTTTTGTTTTGTTTGGTGTTACTGATGGCAATTCCTATGCCTGGAAAAGATGACCCATGCTTAGTCTGATTTTAGAAATGAATACTCCATGTAAGGTTATTAAATCAAAAATCTATTTGTCCTTAAGATTTTAAATTCAAAATAAAAATTGCATTGTTCTATCAATGAATAGACAAGACTTTAACAATCATTTTCTGGGAGGCCTTTGATTAATGTCTAAGCCCATTGATAAACTTAATTTTAATTCCTTAAGCACTTGAATTTATATTCATAAACTTAATATACTTGTTTTTAAGTCATTCAACTGTCTAACAAAAAGAATATAAGTAAATATGATGTATTTAACCTATAAACATAATGAATATTGGCTTTTCTTAAGTGTTCCAATATTGGCTTTAAATACAATAAAATTTCCCTATACACTGAACTTAAAGACAGAAATTAATCAATTATTCATTTTTATAATATACATTGAAATCATAAAATGATTCTGCTTGATTTGCTGATATATTAAGTTCCCAAAACATAACAAGTATTCTAAATAGCAGGAATTCCCCCATTATTTCTCTACTTAGCACAACTATATGAACACAATACGTTTGAGTTATCAGTTATCATCATTTACTCCTTTATTTTTTTTCTCAATTGTAGATGGAGTAGACAATTATACTATATCAAACAATTTGGGGTTCTTTTTCGGGGAGGCGGGCACTGAGAATACACACTGATCTATGACTGAGGATTTTGTGTTCCCCAACATACTAAGGTCTATATTTATGGTCATAGTCATTATTATAGGGATTTTGTAGCCAGAAAGAGTCCCATGTCTATTCCCCTAGTCCTAGGTCTGTAACCTCTCTCCCAGGTGGTTTCTCTTTGAGGCTGAATTCCTGCGCTCCTTTAGATGGCTTTGCTCGATTTTAAATTATCTTCTTATTCTTCCTGCCAGGCAGGGCTCAGCTGTTATTGATATTTAAACGAGTCCATTTGGATTCCACAAATCCCTTTGTAGTTTTATAAAGCTCTTACTTACATCAGTAAGACCCGTTTTGATGATAGGAATGGGTCCATCTACACACTCAGGTCTGTAAAAACTCTTACTGCTTAAAAAATTTAATTCACCTTAATTTATAATTAGAGCCTCCATTCAACCAGGAGTTGAAAACAATCTCACAGTCAGTATCTTTCCCTCCTTTTTGTTCCTTTAGGTTCCAAGGAACTGACTGAGCGCCTTGATATCTAGGGAGGAAAGATCTGGTCCTTGACTGTCACCCAGTTCAAGCTGGCCTCTAACTGAAGTCTCTTGCCCGTGGTGGTTTTGGGTCAGCCATCAGGGAACAGGACTCGCAGGAGATAAAGGTTAAGAAAAACAAAATCCAGACCCCCGTCCCCTCAAGAAGGAAGGTGGTTCCATGTTGTTCATCGGACCTGAACACAAACAATTAAATGTGGAGGAGCAGAGCCAAGATGTCAGGAACCAAAGCTCTATGTGCACCGACCTTAGACTCATGGGCTGTTGCCATGTGTAGACCAGGGAACAAACATGCAGAACAAACAGTCTCATGACTTCAGGGAATTAAAGGCCATAGATGACAAATTAACTAAGTCAAGAAAAACAAGATGAAAAAATGGGGACTTTCTTCATTGGGTCATGTCTATACAAAGGGGCTTCAAACATGTATAAAGCCCTATGCTTGGCACCAATATTGGCTACTGTCTTGTCTCCTGCGTGGGAGTTTTAACCCTGCTACTCCCTTTGGTGGATTGAGTGGACTTTGGGGAAAGGCGGTGTGCAATTGACGGTGTGTGGCCCCGGCTACACTTGGGCAGTGCCCAAGGCCCCACTGGACTCTGGAATCTGCCCAGGCCCCTAGGGGTGATCTGCCACTCTGCTTTGCTTGCTCCTTTAAAATAAACTTTCTAGTTTCACTCTCCTGGTGTCTGAGGATTTCATTCTTCGACTCTGTAAGACAAGTTTCCCAGTGACAGCCTGCTCTGGCCTTTGACCTCCTCATTCCCATTCAGGAATTATCTGTAGGAAATACTCTGCCTGGATTCCCTGAGGCCCAGGGTAATCCGTTCTGCGGTTCCCTTATCATGTAAAACTACAGAAAATTCTCTGGGGCCTTCCGACATCCTGTGAGTGGTATAATATATATGCTCATAATATATAGGAGTGGTATGGATACTGCAGATTCTAAGTCCTTGAGGAAGCCAGAGAGACTGAGACTCAGATTGCTTGTGAAGGACCTGATGTTTGGTAGAAGCAGGGGGACCTGTCCCACTGTATGAGAAAGAAGAGCCAGAATAGACTAGGAAGGCTGGACATTTCGTGGTAGAATGGTGAGGAAGATGATGGATGGTTTCTGTTTTCTTAGCTACTCAACCAAAATCGAGTGGAGGAGAGAGAGGATGGGTGATGTGGAAGGTTTGAGAAGAAAGCAGAGTGTGGCACACTGGTGGTGGGAAACGTATTCATCAGGACAACCAAGGGTGTCTGTAGAGCTGTGCTGAGGGCTAGGAGTGGTAGTTTGTGGTTGGCTGTACAATTTATCCCACAACAGCTTCTGAGGGGCTGGTGCAGGTTCAGAAAGAGGAAAGAATGTTCACACTTGACACATTTAAACAATAGACTGTAGAGCCTGTTGTGTGTGTGTGTGGGGGGGGGGAGAGATGAAAGGACTATGTAAAGAGTTTGGTAGGACTAGTGGACTGGAACTTGATGCTGAGAACAACTGAGTATAGGCACTATTTTAAAAAAGCAGAAGGCAAGGGGGACCAGAACCCTTGTAGCAGTGCTCAGAGAGTAAGATGCTTGCAAAGGAGCTGTGTGGAAATTGATGATGGCAGTTTGGAAGTTGACTATGGAAGTAGGTGGGGTGGAAGAAACAGCCATTGAAGTAAGGGGGTGAGGAGAAGGGAGCAACTGGAATTGTTTTTGAGATCTTGAGACTGTTTGGAACCAGGAAGAAGTGGTGGTTGGACAACATTGTGAAGATACTAAATGCCACTGAACTTGTCACTTTAAAAGGTTTAACTTTAGGTTATGTAAATTTCACTAATTTTTTTTTTTTTAAGAAAACAAAGAATGAGGGCTTAAACAGAGTGCAGAGGGTATCCCTGGGCCAAGTGTTAAGTAGTCAGTGAATGAGGGAGAATGACCGGCATGACTACATTCCGTTCATGTCAGGAACCAATGTGTGGTCCTGGGAGTTTGTTCTTCATTGGTTTCATGATCATTCAACCCAGTTTACTGAAGACTCACTACATCTGTCTCCTAAATGGAAGGGAGAAGGGGAGAAGGATTCAAAGAAAAATAAACAAAGGCTCATAAGATAAAGAGTTTATAATCAATGAAGGGAGAAAATACATACAAAGTAGCTTTAAACAAGGCAGCAGCAAGGTGTTTCTATCTAACTGAGTCATAAGAGGCTTAAAGACAGACATTACATTTTGTTGCATTTATACACCACTCGGCATCTGCAGGGATTGTGTGTTCTAATTATTGTACCTGACAGATGCTATGGATACGTGCTCAGTAAATATTGGCTGACATTTAGGACCTTCAGTATCTTTGTATTGTGAAGGTGTAAGCAAACCAAAACAACAACAACAACCATAGGAATGGGGAATGCTTGCCGTACCCCATTTGAGCTGCTGTAACAAATACCGTAGATTGGGTATTTGTGAACAATCGGAATACGTTGCTCAGAGTTCAGGAGGCCAGGGGGGTCCAACGGCAAGGTACCAGCAGATTTGTTGTCTGGAGTGGGGGGCGTTCCTCATAGAGGGCACCCTTCTATGTGTTCCCATGTGGCAGAAGGGGCGAACCAGCTCCCTCAAACCTCGTTTACGAAAGCACTAATCCCATTCATAAAAGCAGAGCCCTCATGACTCAGTCACCTCCCTGAGGGCTCATCTTTTGCAATACGATTGCATTAGAGGTGAAGTGTGAACATACAAAGTTTGGAGTCTCACGTATTGACCGTAGCAATGCTGCTTTCCCTGTGCCAGGAATCTTTCTAAGGACTTTATGTGTTTATTAACTCATCTAATCTTGTGTGTGTGTGGGGGGGGGAGGTACTAGGGATTGAACCCAGGGGCATTCTACCTCCAAGCTACATTCCCAGCCCTTCTCTCCTTTTTTTTTTTTTTTTTTTTTTTGAAACAGGGTCTCACTGAGTTGCTGAGGCTGGCCTGGAACTTGTGATCCTCCAGTCTCAGACTCCTAAGTACTGAGATTACAGGTGTGTGCCACCATGACCAGCCTACATTTAATTTATTAAATTAAATAAAAAGGCATTTTGCCACACCATCCTCTGAAGCCCATGAGCCAGAGCAAACGTTCTTTTTCTAGAACCACGCAGAGTCCTCAAGCACACCGGCAGGGAAGATTCCTGAAGTGTTACTGCCCTTTTTTATTTATTAATGAATGATATTTCAGGCAAAATAGCATTCTATTCATTGCCAAGGAAAGATAAGTGGGGTCTGAATTCTAGAGCCATGGATAGACATGGCTCTGTGAACACACTTGTCACTTCTGCTGTGGTCGAGCAGGCTCTGTGAGGTGAGGGGCATACGCAAGAAACTCAGCAGGTCTGTGGTGGATCGGTGCTCTGCTCCTGCCTAGCTCTGTGACTCTGCAAGGTGTGTGTGTGTGTGTGTGTTACTGGGGATTTAACCCAGGGGCATTCTGCCTCTCAGTTACATACTCCCCTCCCCCAGCGCAATTTTATTTTTTTATTTTGAGATAGGGCCTCACTAAGTTGCGAGGGCCTTAATGAGTTGCTGAGGCTAGCTGTGAACCTGGCATTCTCCTGTCTCAGCCCCCCAAGAACTAGGGGCAAGGTCTTCGACCTCTCTACATTCCAGTTCCCTCATTTTTGCAATGGAGATAATTATGCTATCTCTTACTTCTTGGTTTTTGTTTTGTTTTGTTTCTGTTTTCATGAGCATTAACGGTGATAATTCATCAAGCCTTCTAGTACAGAACCTAGCACATAGTAAATGCCCAATAAGTATTATTCTTTCTGCATAAGCTCATCGGTATCTCTCCATTTCCTGTGAATGTCCAAACTCCTTATCGAAGCATGGAAAAATTTCCCTCAACTTCTGAACAGGCCCTAGCGAATCTCATTGTTTTCCCTCATTCTTCCTATAAATCTGAGATCTAATCATAATGATGTTGCTCATGGTTTCTTGCATGTACTTTATCCTCTGGGGGTAACTAGCAAGATGCATGACCAGGACATAATCAAAGCACAACCTGATTTTGTCGCCCAGGATCCCTGGCTGTTTGGTTCAGAGGAGTCCTTTTTTCCCTGCCTGCCAATGGAAACCTGGACAGATACCAAGAATTCTTAATTAATGGGCAGTCCTACTCACTTTAAGTCAGAAATCACAGTCTTGATTTGGTAATTAGAATGTGTCTCATCAAGATATCAATTCAGTGCCTTAATCTCCGTTTAAAAGGCCAGGGTTCTTTCCATCTGTGGAGGCCTGAGGTCTCCCCCATCACACCCTCCCTGTGCACCAGCAGCTCCACATCAGACCCCACCTGGGTGGCTGTCACAGAAGCAGGGAAGACTGTTGGTGGCCTTGGAGTTCTCTGAATCCAGCAGGTGCCTAAACTTGATTTGGTTTGGGTACACAATCGTTTTTGTTGTTGTTGTTTTCTTTAATAGCAGTCGACTGAAAAGGATATGTGGATAGAGAGCAGAAAGTGACATAATTGGTAAAAAGAGAATCCATAGTATCTCTAATCGTCTTATTCCCTGAAACTACTCCACTCAGTGAGAAGGGACCTGGTTGGCAGGCTGCACGAGTTGCTTCTACATTGTAGAATCTGTAACACGTAGTAGTTATTTTATAGAATCTGAGCAATGAGCACCCTACTGCTACTGATAGTTCAGTGGGTGGCTTTTAGTTAGTTATTTAGTTATTGTGGTACTGGGGATTGAACCCAGAGGCATTCTACCTTCAAGCTACACCCCCAGCCCGATTTTATTTCTTATTTGGAAACAGGGTCTCGCTAGGTTGATGAGAGTCTCACTACTTGCTGAAATTGTCCTCGAACCTGTGATCCTCCTGTCTCAGCCTCCCAAGTACTGGGATCACAGGCAT
>PVJS01039668.1:0-18790 GCA_004027185.1 Glis glis
CTCGCGCGCATGCGCAAGCTGAGGCTGGCCGCGAACCCGGATCCTCCGGTCTCCGCCTCCCAAAGTACTGGGATTACAAGCGTGCGCCACCACGCCCGGCTCTGAGAGTTTTTTTCTAATCCTACTGTTCATTATTTTCACCACATGATTCCAGGCCCCTTTCTGTATGCTTCCTACTCTAAAAAAAAAAAAAAAGCAGATTTCAAAGGTTATCTTCTTTCTGGGCATGGTGGTACATGCCTGTAATCCTAGGACTTATCTCACAACTTAGCAAGACCCTGTTTCAAAATAAAAAATAAAAAGGACTGGGGGTAGAATATGCTTGGATTCAACCCCCAGTACCCCCTCCCCAAAAAAGAAAAGAAACCACAATTTATCTTAATCCCCCTTTTTTTTGTCCTAGGGATTGAACCCAGAGGCATTCTACCCCTAAGGTACACTCCCAGCCCTTTTTATTTTTTATTTTGAAATAGGTCTCGCTAGGTTGCTGGGAATCTCACTATTGGTGAGGCTGGCCTTGAACCTGCAATCTTCCTGTCTCAGCCTCCCAAGGACTAGGATCACAGGTGTGCGGTATGCCACCACGCCCGGCTTCCTTCCCTTTTTTACTCTACAATTAAGTAACAATTCACTTCTCCAAAATCACTAAAAATAACAACAATGAAAACCCTTGGAAAGCTATTTCAGTCATTCTCTGGAACAGACCCTGGTTCTTGTGTTGTTTCTAATCACATCACGTCTGTGTTGAAATTTCTTCGATAAACTACACTCATCCCAAAACTCTACCTTTTTCACATAGCTATAAATGGTAAGAACCAACGTTTCTGCTATCAAAGGCTCCCAGACAAAACATTGTGGATAGCAGTTAAACTTTTTATTCGGCTGAGAAAACATTCTTTGTGCTTATCATCGGGGAGAAATGGCCTTTTATCGTTCCTTAGTGCAACAAAATTGTGAATCTATTTGGACAATTAGAATCTATTTAGACAACCGAACAGAATCCCGAAGCCCAGTTAGAACTGGCAGTCACCAAGCACGGTTGACACGCACTGCCTGCGAATGTCCCTCCCAACCTAGCCACACACTGCTGCTTCTCAGTGCACCATTGCATTTTAATCCACATTTCATCCGCATTTAGTGCACATTTTTCTCTCCTCTTTGAGACTGTTCCGTGTTGTATCTGCAGAACTTTGGGACGTGCTAACCCCATCTCTCACGTGTCTTTGCACCTCTAAACTCATCCAACACAAGCAGCCCCTGCCTTTTGAACACCCCTCTGAACTCTCCATCACCTTGCTCTAACTAAAACCTGGCTTGCTCCTGAGAGCACAGACTTCCCTGCAGACATCCCAAGCGTGGACTGCACCCTCCCTCAAGTTTTTTCATTCCACTGGACCACACGTGGATTTCTGTCCCCCCTGCTGCGTCCCCCCTGCTCCTCTCTTCTCCCCAGCACCCTCCACCACAAAGCTCACGCCTCCTCCTTTTTTAGCTTTTTTTTTTTTTTTGCGGTACTGGAGATTTAACCCAGGGGCATTCTACCTCCGAGCTACACCCCCAGCCCTACTTTTCACTCTTTATTTTGAAACAGGGTCTCACTAAGTTGCAGAGGCCTCACTAAGTAGCTGAGGCTGGCCACGAACCCGGATCCTCCAGTCTCAGCCTCCCAAGTACTGGATGACAAGCGTGCACCACCATGCCCGGCTACGCCTCAGCCTTTTTACCCATGATGCCCTCCATGCCCAAGTCAGCCACAGACACAGCAAACTCCCCTGGATTCAGTCCTCGAGGCTTCTAACAGTGCTCTTATCAGCATTCCCAGGTAACCCCATTGGAAAATGGGCACTTGAACTGAAGGGACGCTCCAAGGAAGAAATGCAAATGGCCAACAAATATACGAAAGTGATGTTCAACAACATAAGATCAGGGAAAAGCAAATCAAAGTCCACAGGGATTCCCTCTAACCCCAGTCAGAATGGCCCAGGCATCACCCTGAGTCTCGTGCTCAGTCCCAGCTACAACCCTGTCGCCTCCTCCCTGGAGACGCGTCCTGACCCCAACCCCCGCCCCTCACCACCTCTGCCTATGCAGCCTGGTCCAGGCCACCTGCAGAGCGGTCCCTCGGTTCCCACCCTTGCCCAGTTCAGTCATTTGCAACAGAGCTATCAAAGATGCCTTCAAAACACGTCACAGAGTCTGGCGTGGTAGCGCATGCTTGTCATCCCAGTACTTGGGAGGCTGAGACAGGAGGATCTCAGGTTCATGGCCAGCCTCAGCTACTTAGTGAGGCCTCCGCAACTTAGTGAGACCCTGTTTCAAAATAAAGAATAAAAAAATAGGGATGGGGGTAGAGCTCGGAGGAAGAATGGCCCTGGGTTCAATCCCCAGTACCGCAAAAAAAAAAACCATGCCACAGATTATGACCCATTGCTATGCAAACCCATAAAGCGCTCTCTATTTTGCTTAGAGAGAAAACCTCGTAAGCTCTTGAGCTCCATCCTTTGCCTCTGTCCCTGACCCGGCTCCAGCCGCACAGGCCTCGTTTTTGCTCTGGGGACATGCAGGGCACCTCCCCCCCTCCACATGGAAGGCTCTTCTCCCCATCCCCTCGAGGCTCACGTTCCCGGTTCCTCAGGTCCAAGAGCAAATGGTTCATCAGGCCTCACCTGACCCTACAAAACAGCGGCCACTTGTAGGAGGCAGCCCGCAGCAGCCTGCTAGACTTTTTCTTTCTCTGAGCTAGTGCAATAGGAAGACCACAAAGAACAAACCCTTCTGTACCTGTCGCAGTGCTTTCCATCAGACCCCTACCTGGAAGGCGCCGACACTTGTTCCTTGCACTGTCCCAACTGCAGACTGTCACCTGATGACCCAATCTGCTAATGAAGGATTGGAAAATTGCACCAGTCTGACCCCATCAGCATCTATCCATACTAGTCCTCAATTAGGCTCTCTATAGACTGACCCCTCCCTGCCCTCCCCCATAAAAATGCCCACCCTACACTGAACAGGTGGCTCTCTGTTCTGCCAAGAGAGAGTCCCTCCCAGGCTTGCATTAAAGCGTCCTCTTCATGCTGTCGAGCCACGGCCTTTGTCCTCCTTTTTCCTAACACCACTGACTACTTAACTCTTGTTATGGTTTGAACTGTGTCTCCCCCCAAAAAGACAATAAAGTTCTAACCCCCAATGCCTATAAATATGACCTTATTTGGAAACAGGATCTCTGCAGATGATCAAGTTAAGATGAGGTAATTCGGAGGGAACCTAATTCAAGACAACTAGTGTCCTTGTAGAAGGGGGAAACCGAACTCAGAGACAGAGACACAGGGGAATGCCATGTGAAGGTTGTAGAGACGCTGTCACAAGCCAAGGAACTAGCAGAGGCTACGAGAAAAGCGTGGGACAGATCCTCCCCAGCACCTTCCTAGGGAGCAGGGTCCCACTGACACCTTGACCTTGGGCTCGCAGCCTCCGCAGCTGGGAGGCAACGCAAGTCTACGGTTTAAGCCACTGAGCACGCGGCCCACTCCTCCCGCTGCCCCGAAGCCAACAACACAATTGATTTCTTTTCTCTCAACCATGCAACCAGCTCATGGATATAAGTGTGATTTAATTCTTTTATTATTTATAGATATCCTTCGCCGAGAACTGCTTCCTTGCAGAAGAGAGAAGGGACTATATCCTCTATAGAGCAGGGTCCTCTCTCCTTCTGGGGGGGTGGAGAGAGGGTGTGTGCGCATGTGCTGTGAGCCAATAAATTCTTTCCTACCCAAATATAGCAGTGTGTGTCTATACTGCTCTACTCAGCCGTATATACACTGCTGTATGCAGTTATATATGGTATATATTTAACTATCGTTAACTGACTGCAGCCATATATACATACACTGCTATCTCTGTTCCCAGAGCCTGGAAAGACTGCCTGCCTGTCACCAAGGAAGCACTCAAGAAACACTTTGGGAGCCTGGCATGGTGGCACACGCCTGTCATCCCAGTACTTGGGAGGCTGAGACAGGAGGATCCGGGTTCGTGGCCAGCCTCAGCTACTTAGTGAGGCCCTCCACAACTTAGTGAGACCCTGTTTCAAAATAAAGAATAAAAAAAATAGGGCTGGGGGTGTAGCCCGGAGGTAGAATGCCCCTGGGTTCAATCCCCCTGGGTTCAATCACCAAAAACAAAAAATAAATAAATAAAAAATAAATACCTGGGGAATTAATGGAGATGGGAATGAATGAATTCCTTCAACGAAAGTTGACTGCCAACTCCGTGGGAAGAACTGAGCTGAGCACTGCGGCACTGTGGTTAAGACAAATGTGTTTAATAATGAGCCCGATGATCCCGCCACCCCAAGCAGTCGTGCCTCAACTTGCTGGGCTTCCAGAGTGTTCCATGAAACAGTTTCCTCGTTTCATGAAAGAGAAACATGGTCCCACAGTTCGTGTATGTGTATATGGGGGGGGTTCTGGGGATTGAACCCAGGGGCATTCTACCTCTGAGCTATGTCCCCAGCCCTTTTTATTTTTTATTTTGAAACAGTGTCTCACTAAGTCGCTGAGGGTCTCACTACTTGCAGAGGCTGGCCTCGAACCTGCGATCCTCCTGTCTCAGCCTCCCAAGTACAGGGATTACAAGCGTGCACCACCCGGCTTTTATTTTTTATTTTGAAACAGGATCTTGCTAAGTTGCTGAGGTCAGCTGCAAACCTGCAATCCTCCTGTCTCAGCCTCCCAAGTACTGGCATTACAAGTGTGTGCCACCACACCCGGCTTGATATAAATTTGATAAAGACAAGAAGAAATGTTGTGAGCCTTTCCCATTAACGGTTTTTCTCAGCTGCACTGCAGGTTTGTGACTTGGTCCCCACACCCAGGACAATTCTGAGAACATCAAACCTGAAATCCAAAAGGGCTCAGAAAGCCTGAAAATATAAGATCTAAATATTGAATGTCAACCCTCCTAGCCCAGCTGTAGCAGCAGTTACTTGGTTGATTGGTATAATTTTTTGTTTCTTTTCCTGGCTGAGAAATCTTTGAAGTGTCTTCCAAAAATAACTATCCCAGTGCAGACTTGCAGAGAGGTATTCCTCAGAATTCAACCCAAACATGTTTCCTCCTCCTCTATGCTGCCTCCCTGATTATACCTGAGTTCAAAGCTTCTGCCCCTCAGTATGCCCAGATCCCTGGGTTTGAGCCCCCTGGACTCCATCATATCTGCCTTGGCCACCATTTTCCTCTACGTGCTGTATTGCACCAACTACTATTATTTCAAAATAACGAAGCCCTTGAAAGATGGAGTCGTTGTATTCTTAAATATCTTTCACAGCCAGATGTGGTGGCACATGCCTGTAATCCCAGTACTTGAGAGGCTGAGATAGGAGAATCGCAGGTCCGAGGACAGCCTCAGCAAGTAGTGAGATGCTCATCAACTTAGCGAGACCCTGTTTCAAAGTAAAAATAAAATAGGGCTGGGGGTGTACCTCGGAGGTAGAAGGCCCCTGGGTTCAATCCCCAGCACCACACACACAGAAAAAAAAATATCTTTCAAAATGCCTTGCACAGCATAAAGATTTGGTAAGTGAACACAAGAATAAAAAAGGGACATCCGGAGCCGGGCGTGGGGGCGCACGCTTGTACTCCCAGTACTTGGGAGGCTGAGACAGGAGGATCCGGGTTTGCAGCCAGCCTCAGCTAATTAGTGAGGCCCTCCACAACTTAGTGAGACCCTATTTCAAAATAAAGAATAAAAAATAGGGCTGGGGATGGAGCCCAGAGGTAGAACGCCCCTGGATTTAATCCCCACTGCCCAAAAAAAAAGGGACATCTGACAGTGACAACATAACCATCTCAGAAACACCGAATCACATTCTGGATTTGGGGTTCCCTGAGGGGGGCATTCTTACCACTACTATACCAACCTGCACTTTTCTCCGACTCTACGACATTGGGGCTCAGCCCATTTCATCACAGAGGTTAAATTCCACCAACAACAACTCCAGAGGACTCGCCAGATTGGCCTCTTCTGCTGGAATTATGTGGCAAATGCCTGTCACTCAAGTGCCCTAAGAAGCCACCTCTTATCACAAAGGGACACAGCTGAGCCTGGCTCCTCTGATGCAAAAGAGAAGCCTCCAGAGCTCGTGGCCTTATCATGTGAGATAGTGAGAGGACCCCGAGCAGCAAAGAATCAGTCCTGGCGCTGGAGAGTAAATGCCCTCCCTGCTCACCCCTGAAGTCTCAATCCTGTTTTCCTGACTAAATAAGTTTTTTTTTTTAAGGAGGAAACATTTCTACCAAACAAGACAGTAAAATTTGAGTTCAACAGTATCATTACTCACATAAGCTAAAAAGTAGAAGCAACCAAGGGTCCATCAACAGATGAATGGACAAAGAAATGTGGTATATCTATACGGTAGAATATTATTCAGCCTTGAAAAGGGCAGGCGATGTTGACACGTGCTATACTATGGATGAGCTTTGAAGACATTATGCCAAGCAAAGTAAACCAGTCACCAAAACAAAAATATTGTACAATTCTACTTATATAATGTATCTAATGTAGTCAAATTCATAGAAACAGAAGGTGTAATGGTGGTTGCTAGGGATTAGGGCAGAGGAAATAGTGTTTAATATGTAGAGTTTCAATTTGGGAAGATAAAAATGGAGATGGATGGTGATGATGGCTGCACAACATTATTAATAGACTTAACACCGAACTATATACTTGAAGTGGTTAAGAGGATCAATTTTATGTTATATGACTATTTTTCTACAATTAAAAAGTTAAGTTCAGAAAAATAAAAATGGCAGATCGGGAAGAACAGAAAGACAGCATAAATGAACTCACGTTTTGGCAGCTCTACTGATCTTCCAAAGTCAAGTAGAAGTCCAACAGGTAGAAGTAATAAGGAGATGGATAGTCCGGGAGGAAAGAAAAGAACAGAAGTGTGCTTGAGGACCCGCGGCGTCTCTTCAGCTGCTGAAGGTGGCCTGTAGGGAGAGCTGACCGGAGAAGAATGGAGAACTACACCAGCATGAGAACATGGAGGATTTCTCATCGTGGGAGTCCGCGCATTACTCTCTGAACTAGATGCCCACCGAATCTCCAACACATCCACCAGCTTCCTGCCTGGGCACTCAGGTCTGTTGAAGGAGTCTTGCCTAAGAGAATCTGTCTCAGCCTTCAGTAAAAAACGATGCTGCCTCTACTAAAACATGGAAGAGCCCTGGCTTGGCTCCAGGTTCTCCTCCCGCCAGGTCTACCAAGCCTGCCCCGCTTTCCTGACTTAGCTAATTACTCTGGGCGGCCCCTGCTAGGAACTCAGAGACCTTGCAAAGGCTGTGGCTCAAGGTGGCCCCACTTTTACCCCCAAAGGGAACCATTAGTGCAGATCCCTTGATGGAGAGCTTGGAGCCGTGCCCCACCCCAGGGGGCACAGAGGTGTCCTTGTGTGGGTAGAGGATGCAGTTCCCACGCAAGTCCACAGGAGGCAAAGTCTTCATCCCCCACATATTCTATTGAGATGCAGTCTTTCCAGAGCCCAAGAGTAAACCCCACCAGCGCCCCTTTTTTACCATCTTCTTAGCACACTGACTGGCATTGCATTGTTTTGCCATCAAGTCATGACATCCATCACCCTTCTCAGTCTGTGAGTTGCTTGAGAACAGGGACGATTTCTTTTTCTATCTGTAATGCCTAGAAAGAAAATGCTCCACAAGTTCAATGAATGAATGAATGAATGGATGGATGGATGGATGAATGAATGAGCTCCAATCTTGAGGATAGCTGTTTCTCACTGATACTATTTTCTCTGATAAAGATCTGACATTAGCCAGGCATGGTGGCGCACGCTTGTCATCCCAGTACTTGAGAGGCTGAGACAGGAGGATCGAAGGTTCATGGCCAGCCTCAGCAACTTAGCAAGACCCTCAGCAACTTAGTGAGACCCTGTTTCCAAATAAAAAATAAGCCAGGCGTGGTGGCCCACACCTGTAATTCCAGTACTTGGGAGGCTGAGACAGGAGGATCGCAGGTTTGCGGCCAGCCTCAGCTACTTAGTGAGGCCTCCGCAACTTAGTGAGACCCTGTTTCAAAATAAAGAATAAAAATAGGGCTGGGGGTGGAGCTTGGAGGTAGAATGCGCCAGGTTCAATCCCCAGTACCACAAAAAAAATTTTTTAAATAAATAAAAAATAAGCCGGGCATGGTGGCACACGCCTGTAATCCCAGTACTTGGGAGGCTGAGACTAACCTCAGCTACTTAGTGAGGCCCTCTGCAACTTAGTGAGACCCTGTTTCAAAATAAAAAATAAAAAATAGGGCTGAGGGTGTAGCTCGGAGGTAGAATGTCCCCCGGTTCAATCCCTGGTACTGCAAAAAAAGAAAAAAATCTGACATTTCCACAACAGACTGACTTTTCAGGTGGGATGAGGCATTGGACTTCCCAACAGCTGAGGAGATCCGTTAGATGAGAATACCTGACACTGTCCCACCACCCGGTCCAGAGGCAGTGATGGGGAAGACATGGGCTCCAGAATACTCGGAAGTTCTACAACTGAACTCAAAAGGCCACACCCAAGTAGGTTGAGAAGCTGAGACCCGAATCCTAGTTTCTGGTGCAGCCTTAGTTTTCCCAAGGCCACCAATCAGCCTTTGGAGGGCAAATGTGGAGGATGTGGGCCAAGGTTCGGTCTCCTGGCGGTCTTGCTGCATTACGTGGTTCTAGTAGATGCCCTTCGCAGGCTACAAGAGAGCATGCTCCACTCTGAGAATGGCATCCTGGAAACCATGCAGCGCTGGGGTCTGTTTGTTTGTCTGTGTCTAATGTAGTTGTCAGACATAATGTATTAAGATCCCATTTGGGGCTATTACAAACGACATCATCAGAACCCCAGGAAATACTGATGTCCATCTCTCTGGAGTAATAAGGAGTTTCATTTATCAGTATCTTGAGGTCATCAGGCTATTTAACTTCTCTGAGCCTGAAGTTATTTAGCTTCACAACAGAGATTATCAAGATTGTCACAGACAGGTATTGGGAGGACCCAGAATGGGTCCTCTGCCCAGAGACAAGTCCCCAGCAACCCAGCTCCTCATCCAAGAGAATTGTGTTGATTCTCCAGGTCCCTGGTCTTGATCCTGGCAGCGTCTCTCTAACACACCCTTTCAAATGCAGACACAGTTGCATTCTTCCTGCTTATGGCCTTCATTACACAGCTGAGAGACCACATTAAGAACAAAAAATGTGTGCAGAAAATGTGACTTGTATCCAGACCCTGCTTCCAAAATCTCCCTTTTTGTGTATGTACATGATACTAGGATTGAACCCAGGGGCTTTCTACCTCCACACTACACACACAGCCCCTTTTAGTTTTTGTTTTGAAACAGGGTCTTGCTAGATTGCTGAGACTCTTGCTAAGATGCTGAGGCTGGCCTTGAACCTATGATCCTCCTGTCTCAGCCTCCCAAGTACTGGGATTACAGGCATGTGCCACCATGCCTGGCTGAAATCTCCTTTTATTTCTCCCACATGCTACCAAACTACCCTGCAGATGATATCCCCGCAGTTGATGTTTCCTAGATTGCAGGCTTAGATTTATCCAGAAGGTTCTTTGTTCCTTTCGGGAATAGTATTTGCAACATTTTCAGGAAGAAGTACAAAATTTTATATTGACCTCCTCCTTCTGCACAGAGTGTATAAATCATCTTGAGAAAGCAAACCTCTCTAGTCGTCTATGAATAGCTTATCTTAAACATTTAGAAATTGCTTATGAAAATGCACATAGCGGTTAATTTTCTAGCTTTTTCTCATAGGATCTTACAGCTCTATTCTTCATTCACAAGAAAAAAAGTAATTAAGACATGTTCAACAGGAGAATAGTGACATACCACCCAAGAGACTGATTTTAGTAAGTATTTAGATCTATGGTACTCTACTAGAATCTCTGTCACCAACACAGAATCTAGATGTGGGCTGTTACTGTCACTTCATAACTTCTGGTTTGTAATTTTAGTGCTTATCAGGGACTAGTATTCACTTAGGCAAAGTCTTGTGATTGGGGTACACTGCCACCAAGCGGTGGCATATGCCATGGACACATTAAAATAAACCTAATCTGTGCCTGAAATAAAATAGGCCATCTATTCAACACATGTACAAAACCAGGACTTGTCCACTTTGGAATAGCAAACATATGACATTTTGAAAATTATAAATATTTGAAGATTACTTATTGCAAATTCCAGAAGGAAAGAAATATACAAAGAATCCACTATCACTTAATTCTAAACAGTTATTGAGCATTGGTTTTAAGAAAAGTTCCCAAAGACAAGCAAGACCACAGTCTCTAAACCTCAGGAATTAGTCATGCACAAAAATAACTGGATCCCATCTCAACAAACATTTCCAAGAGCCTACCGCACCAGAGTCTTTGTGTTAGAATATAAAAAGACTATAAAAAAAGTTACTTAGAGCATTCTTTGAGAACACAGAAAGGTGAGGTTTATCTAGGATATGAGATTCCAGGATGAATTCCCCTAGATGACAGAAATCTGTGCCTGGTTATAAGAAATTAGTAAGCTTTTGAAATTTACAAATGTCAGGGAAGAGCATTCTACCCAGAAGAATACCACTAGCAAGTCACAGAGGTAGACAGTATTGGGGGAGAAAGTAAATAGCCCAATTTGCCCTGGTGTGGAGGATGGGAACCTGGAAAGGTAAGGTTGAACAATAATGAAAAGGCCTTGAATGCCCACTCAAAAATATGGATTGTCAAGCCGGGTGTGGTGGCGTGTGCCTGCAATCCCAGTACTTGGGGAGCCTGAGATAAAAGGATCACAGATTCTAGGCCTCAGCAACTTAGTGAGACCCTCAGCAACGTAGCAAGGCCCTGTTTTGAAATAAAAAATTAAATAGGGCTGGGGGTGTAGCTCAGAGGTAGAACACCCCTGGGTTCAATCCCCAGTAACACACACACATGCACACACACACACACACACACACACACACACACACACACACTGGATTGTCCACTTATGCAATGGGGAAGGCTTTGCAGCAGAAGAATGGAGTGCTCACGGCGGTGAATCAGCAAATGATCGGCAGATGGCTGCACACACAGAGATCAAGTGTGGCTACTCAGAGGACAGGCGAGGGGAGCTCATGCCAATTTTGTACCAGGACCCCAGACTTTTGCAGTCTTGCTTTTCTTGTGTTGTGGGGTATGTGGAGACACGAGAAGGCAATGGAGAGAGAAGAAAGAGGGAGAGGGGAGGGAGATTTGATGGCAGCCCCCAGCTGTCAGCTGCCTGGTTAACACCACTAGCTCTTGGTTCCAGGTGACTAGGCAATCATTGGAGCCCAAACCTGCCTCAGGTAATATGTTAGCTTTCTGTCACTATAACAAAATACCCAAGACAATTAACTTATAAAGAAGAAAAGGTTGCTTTGCTCAGTTTGGGAAGTGTCTGTGACTGGTTGGCCCCATGATTTGGGGCCTGGTGGTAAGGCGCTATGTCTTGCTGGTGGATCGAAACTGCTCACCTATTGGCCAGGAAGGAAAAGCAGGAAGAGACTGGGCTCCCACAATCCCTGGAAGGGACTTCTCAGTACACCCCACCTCGTCTAGTTTCCACTACCTCCCATGAGCACCATGCTGGGGACCAAGCCTTTAACACATGAGGCTTTGGGGGACAGTCAAAGGTCCAAACTATAGCTGATATAATTCCTCGGAATCAATTTCTGAAAGATAACAAACCTTACACACTTAATAGCACATTTTTAACTACATCTTCAAATGGATTTCGAAATGGGTTTCAGTGACCATGACTGACAAGTAGCAATGGATGGGTGACCTTGGGGGTGGAAGTTTTAACACAGAGAGTAAAACACTGATCTCCAGACATTATCCACGACTGCACCTGCTTCCCAGCAAACACCCACCTCAGAGAAAAGGGTGTCGTCTCCAGAAAGAGGTCAGGCGCCCCACACCGTGCAGATAGTGTCTCTGAGGGGCAGAGACACCAGAAAGTCCCTCCCGTTCACAGCTCCCAAGTGTCCAAAATCAGAAGCTCCATTGAAAGGCAGAAAAGTCAATACTGTGTTTCTGAGAGTCCACGCTGGGAGAGCGCAAGCCAGGTGGTTTTAGATGACAGGAAGGAGGCTGCAGGGGTGGCCCAGAAGCAGAGCTCTTGCCTACGGGGCCACAGGCTCAGGCCATAGCACTGCCAAAGAAGAAGAAAAAGAAGGAGGAAGAGGAGGAGGAAAGATAAGGGAAGGGAAGATGGACAAAGAAGGAGGAGGAGGAGGAGAAAAAGGAGAAGGAGGATGAGGAAGAGAGAAGGGAAAGGAAGGGAGGGAAAGGGGAAGAAGGAGAAAGAAGGAGGAGGAGGAGAAAAAGAGTTAAGGGAAGGGGAAGGGAGAGAAAGGGGAAGAAGGAGAAAGAAGAAGGAGGAGGAGGAGGAGAAAAAGGAGGAGGAGGAAGAGGGAAGGGAAGGGGAAGGGAGGGAAAGGGGAAGAAGGAGAAAGAAGGAGGAGGAGGAGGATGGAAGGGAAGAGGAAGGAGGAAGAAGGAAGAGGAGGATGGAAGGGAAGGGAAGAGGAAGGAGGAAGAAAAAGGAGGAGGGGAGGAGAAGGAAGACAGAACGGAAGGGGAAGGAGGAAGAAGAAGGAGAAGGAGAAGGAAAGGAGAAGAGGAGGAAGAGGAAAGGAGGAGGGGAAGAGGAGGAGGAGGAGAAAAGGAGAAGGAGGAGGGGGAGAAAAAGGAGGAGAGGAGGAAGAGGGAAGGGATGGAAAGGGAAAGAAGGAGAAAAAAGAAGGAGGAGAAGGAAAAGGAGGAGGAGGAGTACAACAGCGACAATAACAACAGAAGGGAAGGGAAGGAGAAGGCAGAAGAAGGAGGAGGATGAAAGGAGAAGGAGGAGGAGGAGGAGGAGGAAAAAAGGAGGAGGACAACTTTGGGGCTGGGGATGCAGCTCAGTGGTAGAGCATTTGCTTAGTATGTGCAAGGCTCAATCCCCAGGATTACAAAAAAAAAAAAAAAGATAATGGATGGTTTTAAAACCAAAGGGTTCTCCTATCCTCCTATGATCTCCGGTGTAATCTCGTTGGGGGTAAGATGTACTGACACCCAGCAGGGCTGGGCCGGGACAAGAAACACAACACAAAGTATTTGTCCTGCGCCCCCTTCCTGCAAGACCCCCGCTTTTGGCTAAAGGGAGTGAAAGGTCCTATAAGCAAGCTTTGGAAACTGGGCTGAGGGCTCCCTGGCAGAGGAGGGATATGGGCCTCCTCCTCTTAGAGAACGCCCAGCCAGCGCTGGTCCCTGGAACGGCTTCCTGGGAGGCAGGACCTTCAATCAAGAACGGATGGCAGTCGGACCGCCCCACCCTGGGATCTGGAAGCGCGCGTGGGTTTCGCAGGTGCCTTAACATCGCTCAGCCTCAGTTTCCTTACCTGGAAGACGGAGAGTGTGAGCACTGCCGATTGATGGAGCTGTGAGGATGAGGTAGGAAGGCTCAGGCTGAGCCTCTGCAGAGGGGGTGTGCTGTCCACTGCACCCCAGGTGGCGTGGGATAGAGGTGGGACTGGTGTCTGGAGCACCCCACCTGCACAGCATCGCTGACTTCTGAGGGACGGGCTTTGAAGAAACTGCCAGGCTGGGGGATGAAGTGTCGACGCAGATAGTTCCTCCACTGAGTTTATCTGCCCTCGGACGTCCATGTAAAAGCAGGAGGGTGTACCCGTGACACGATAGCGAGGCTCCAGATTCTGCTCCCGCATCTGCGTTTTTACATCGCTATCCATGCATGCATAAAATAGGCGAGTTTGTTGTGCATCAACTTCACCACCCACTAAGTACTTCTAGCAATTCCCAAAGGGTGTCTTTCACGTGACGCACCCAAGTCCAGAGGCGGGCACCTGTGTCAGGCATTTTTTAGCCTCTTGCTCATGGATGGAGGGGACAGTAGGATGGACTCATGTCTACCGCAAGTCACACAAGCGAACTGCCTTGTCAGGGCTCAGCCTACTCGGGGCAACCTGGCTCTGCTGCACCCGAAGCTGCTGCTTTCCCAGAGGCCATTGTTCCGGTCAGCATTCTTCAAGCTATCATCTGAGAGACTGACCTTGTAACTTAGAGGAAAGAAGATTTATTTTGTTACGGTTTCAGATTCAGTCCATGTGAGGCCGGGGACCACCGATCTCAGGGCATGGCGGCGGGAGGCAGAGAGAGAGAGAGAGCGGGAGAGAGGGAGAGCAGATGGGCTGTGCTCCTCACATCATGGAGGCTGGAAGCAAGGGAGAGAGAGCAGGGGGAGGAGGAACCATTTATGTAATCCCCAAGGCCATGCCCCCAGGGACCCACCTCCAGCCACACCCTACTGGCCTGGGTCACCACCCAGATAAATCCATTAACAATGGGTTTATCCACTGCTGGGATTACAACCCTCATGACTTAATTACCTCAACTCTACACATTAATAAATGAGCTCTCTAG
The DNA here is from genome assembly GCA_004027185.1 of Glis glis. NCBI lineage: Eukaryota > Metazoa > Chordata > Mammalia > Rodentia > Gliridae > Glis > Glis glis. Next base: position 14,493 of record PVJS01039668.1, read on the forward strand.
GGGACATTTTATATCTAACTATAACACCCGTACTAAGTGGGAACTGCCCCAAATTGCCTGCAGAAGACAGGAAGCCTCTGTGGCTGATGAAAGATGATTGTGAAGCTGGGCACAGTGGCACACACCTGTAATTCCAGTCCTTGGGAGGCTCAGACAGGAGGGTCACAGGTTCAAGGCCAGCCTCAACAACTCAGCAAGACCCTCAGCAACTTAGCAAGACCCTGTTTCAAAATAAAAAGGGCTGAGTGTGTAGCTCACAGGTAGAATGCCCCTGGATGCAATTCCCAGTATCAACACCAGCAACAACAAAAAGATGATCATAGCCGGGCATGGTGGTGCACGCTTGTAATCCCAGTACTTGGGAGGCTGAGACCAGAGGATCCGGGTTCACAGCCAGCCTCAGCTACTTAGTGAGGCCCTCTGCAACTTAGTGAGACCTGCTCAGTACCACACATACAAAAAAAAGATGATCATGAATTCTTGTACCATCCTCCTAACCAGGGTCTACTTCCTCTATCCTTGAATCCAGGCTGGCCTATGATGACTGTGATCAAGAGATGACATGAGAAGGATTCCTACTAGTCGCTTCTGCCTCAGCCTCTTGAAACCCTGATCCGCCATGTTGGAATACAACCACCCTGCTGAGGACGCCACAGGGAGAGTCCCCGGAGAGCCAAGCCTTCCAGCCATCCTACAACACGCCAGTGGCGTGAACCAGACAAGCATCCGCTGGCCCAGGAGACTCCACTCGATGCAGAAGCATCTCCAAGCCAAGCTCTGCCCAACTTCTGGAACCACAAAACCACATGAGCTAGAGAAAGAGTGGTTGTGTTAAGCCACTAACTCATGCAACACATTGTCAGGCGGCAACAGAAGCAGCTGTCTCCCTATTATTCACGGTTTTACTTTCCACAGTTCCAGTTTCCCACAGCCAACTGCAGTCTGAAAACATCAAACGGAAGATTCCAGAAACTAAACATTTCTTAAGTTTTAAAAAAACTTTCATCATAGTATATTGTTATAACTATTTTCTCTCTCTTTTTTTTGGTGTGTGTGTGTGTTACTGGGGATAGAACCCAGGGGCATTCTACCTCTGAGCTACACCCCAGCCCTATTTTAATCTTTATTTTGTTTTTGTTTTTTTTTTGTTGTTGTTGTTGTTGTTTTGCGGTACCGGGGATTGAACCCAGGAGCATTCTACCTCTGCGCCACACCCCCGGCCCTATTTTTTATACTTTATTTTGAAACTGGGTCTCACGAAGTTGCAGAGGGCCTCACTAAGGAGAGAGAGAGAGACAGAGAGAGAGAGAGAGAGAGAGAGAGAGAGAGAGCTGAGACTGGCTGCGAACCCGTATCCTCCGGTCTCTGCCTCCCAAAGTACTGGGATTACAAGTGTGCGCCACCACGCCCAGCTTAATCTTTATTTTGAAATAGGGCCTCACTAAGTAACCGAGGTCTTGCTAAGTTGCTGAGTCTGGCCGTGAACCAGCGATCCTCCTGTCTCAGCCTCCCAAGTATTAGAATTACAAGTGTGTGCTACCACATCCAGCTTATTTTCTTTTCTTATTAGTTATTGTTGTGAATCTCTTACTATGCCTAATTTATAAATTAAACTTTATCCCAGGTGTGTATGTATAGGAAAAAACATTGTGTATGTAGGGTTGGTACCATCTGTGGTTTCAGGCATCCACTGGTGTCTTGGAGCAGATCTCCCACGACTAAGCGGAATAATTATAATGGAAACAACCTCTCTCTCTGTTCCGTGGTTCTGTTGTTTTGCTTTAGCACTGAAGCAATGGCAATTTGCCTCCTGACTTCTTTAAGACTTTGGGTAACTGAGGTTTCTTTCACATGTACAACCCACATTAGAAATCCACACCTCCCCCCTCACCAACCCAACCATGAGGAGATCGGGCTACGAAATTAGTATAAATAAACACACTCTGTCCTCAGAATTACCCCGTCCCTTCAACAACTGGGAATCTATTAAAGGCAACGACGAATGTGCCTGACCCTTGTACTCACTCAGCATCCACGTTCTCACTGGAAGGTCCTCGGACTCTCACGTGAAAGTCCCCACCGAGGACCAGCTCCAGGGAAGCAGACTTTCCTGTGCACACCTTTCCAAAGGACATTCCTACCCAGACCCCAGGGTTTGCCTGGACCCACTTGCACCCGTCTCTCTTGTGAGAGGAGTGAGATCCCTCAGGTCTCTTTCCTCCCAGGATGGGTCTGGGTTTCAAGGACTTTAAAAGGTGCTGTTAGCACAATCCAGGCCTGGGGTTTCAATGGGTTTTGGCACATCAGTGGAACACGTTGGAATATTGTCAACACAGATCCTGGAGCGGCTCAGGGCCCTGCGCGGGGGCAGCGGGAGGTCAGATAAGATCTGTTTGGCATTTGGCACACTTCATAAGGACAGCTGTATGTCAAATTCGCTCCATTTAGGGAGTCCGAGTCTACAAAATGTGTTCATCTAGAACATGCTAGCATTTCGGTAGCACCTTTATTTTTATGCTCTGCTCTCAAATCAATGCTTGCGAGCACAGAGAGGCCACCAATACATGGTGACAAAAACAGACACCACCTACACAACAACCGAGACTCAGAAACGGAATGTGTCGCTCACACTAATGCTATATAAGTAATAAGAGTGGTTGGTCACTTTTATAGCACTTTTTGCTGGTCTCCACAACGCAGTACAGTAGGCATTATTTCCCTCTATATCGCAGGAGAGATGGGAATATATAGAAATTGTGGCCAAAATAATAAGTAGCAAAGATGGAATTCAAATATGGCTTTTGTAAAGCCAGATCTGTGCTCTTAAAACTCCAACATTTGCCTGGCATGAACATCTTTTTTACCCACTACAAATCATGCCCCCTTCTTTTGGCATTAGTCTCTTTTTCTCAAGGAGGCCACACCCTTTTCATGCTTTCTGTTTTCTATATTTTTGGTTGTTTGTAGTTTTGGTTTTCTTGTTTTGTTGTTTTCTGGTTTGGGGATTTTTTTTGTTTTGGGGGTTTGATTGTTTGATTGTTTGTTTGTTTGTTTGTGGTACTGGGGATTGAACCCAGGGCATTCTACCTCCCAGCTACACCTCCCAACACTTTTTATTTTTTTAATTTGAAAACCGTCTCACAAAATTGCTAATGGTCTCATTAACTTACCAACGCTGGCCTTGAACCAGTGATGCTTCTGTCTCAACCTCCCAGGTACTGGAATTACAAGTGTGGCCCACTATGGCTGGCTCACACCTTTTCATTATGAAGTAACCTTGATAAAGGTTAAGTCAAAGTTCCCCCTCCAAGCCTCTGGCCAGAGTCCCCCCTCCCTGGACTCTAACTCCTGGGAATAGAAAACACTGGGGCAGATCCATGCCAACAGTAGCAATCTGCCCATTCAGAAACCTGACGATCTCTCTTCCTTCCACATGAGCCACTCCACACATTCAACAGACTCCATGGTTGTTTAAATCATCCACTCAGGTCCAATTGCTTACAACCAAAGAATAGTCACAACTTAGCCCCAATCAAAAGCACATCCGGTGCCCATGTGTTTGGGAGGCTGAGACAGGAGGATCGCAGATTCCAGGCCAGCCTCAGCAACTTAGCAAGATCCTCAGCAACTTAGTGAGACTCTGTTTCAAAATAAAAACTAAAATAAGGATAGGGGTGCAGCTCAGAGGCAGAATGCCCCTGGGTTCAATCCAGAGTACCATTAATTAATTAATTAATTAATCAATTAACTAATTAACAAGTACACATCAGCCTCCATAACCCACTAATGCAAAAGAGCTTCCCAAGTCCTTCTTATTCTTATTCAAGTGGAAAAGTCCTAGGGGCCCAAAGGTGACATGGCCACAGTGCGCCCCGCCCAGCCGTGACCCACGATGTGACCTCACAAGGAGCCATTGTGAGGGAGTCCCCAGGATCGGCTATATAAGGCCCTCCCCGTGGCTGGGTTTTCGTCCATTAGTACAGGAAGCTCTTGGTGGTGACCTGTCGGACTCCAAGGTAGATAGCGATTTGGCGGTGTGGTGGCTTTCGATCTGATTTGTTGGTTTGGGCTTTTGACTTTGTTGTTTTGTGTGTGTGTTTGTTTGTTTGTTTGGGTTTGTTATTTTCCTGTATATTTGTTTGTTGGTTTGTTGTTGTTTGTTTTTTTAGATAGCGTCGTTAGTTGCTCTTGCAACTTTCGATGGCAAGTGGTAGGAGACAGCGTAGAGAGGCCTGGCCAGACCTTTCGGCCAGCTCTCCCAGTGAGGATGTCCTCATGGGCAACTATCTAGTCCTGAG
>PVJS01039669.1:0-18794 GCA_004027185.1 Glis glis
GAGAGAGAGAGAGAGAGAGAGAGAGAGACAAGGAGAAAGAAAGAAAGAGAGAGAGAGAGAGAGAGAGAGAGAGGGAGAGCGCATGCACGCGCGTGCGCGAGCTGAGGCTGGCCGCGAACCCAGATCCTCCGGTCTCCGCCTCCCAAAGTACTGGGATTACAAGCGTGCGCCACCACGCCCGGCCTTCAAGTGCATTTTCTTAGAGCCTTACACTATACAGTGTCTTAAGAGTTAATACAATACACTGATCCATTTAAGGACTCTGAGCCTCCCTGTTTGGCCGTGTGAGTGACCAGCTGTGACATGCGAGCAGCTCCTACCGTGCAGGTTGGGAGGGTGGACTGCACACTCTCTCAGGCTCTGCCTGCTGCAAGCCCCAGGACTACTGTTTCCAACTTGATGTATTCTTTCCTCTTAACAAAATCAATACATAATCATTGAATAACTGTTAGATGATATAGATAAGATATATTTAATATGTCTTAATCCAATGGCTTTAATTTGTTCACCTTTGTCAAAGTGAAATCCGATGTAAATAGAAGTGTTCTGCTGGAAGGGAGCCCTGTCTCTTAGTTACCCCATTTCTTTCTCCTGTCCCAGCCCCTGACGGACTCTGGGAACTCTTAGGGCCCTGCAGAGCATGGTCAAAACTTGCTGTCTTAAGCCAAATGTAGTGGTGTTTATGGTGAAATTACAGGCGTTCTAACAGGCTGCATGTGGGGGCAGGAGCCTCTTTGATGCAGGCAGACCTGTCAGCCCCTCTCCTTCTTGCTGGCCTCCCCATCTGATTCAGCCATCCCTGAACCCCCAGTGAAAAGGGGGGCTGGGCGAGCCAATGGTCTGATCACCTGCACAAAACCACGTGGTGGAAAGACTGGGGACTCCTCTGACTCCTGCCAGATGATGGGAACTTTGGGGGACTTTTGACCAAAGAAAAGCAGCTGATTATAAGCCCGGCCTTTGTATATGTGGTCATCCCTAAGTTTGTGCGTCTGAGGGAGCCTGGGAAATGGAAGCAGACTAGAGGGGCCGGGCCGGAGACCAGAAGAGCAAAGCCCAAAGGTGCCCGTCCTCACGGACACTTCCCATGCCATCTGTCTGTCACTTTGTCCTCATCCTCTGACTTCATTAGATTCCTATCTCCATAAAGGGCCCAGAGCCACGGACTGGCTACTAATGTAACAAGCACTACTAGAGCGTTGACGCTGACCTAGTCAGCGACTTGGTTCTTGTCTGGAATGATCTTCCTGAAGAAGTAACAATGGAGTAGGGGACAAACCAGCGGCTGAAAAAAAAAAAAGCTAGTTCAATCCTATTTGCCCAGCCCTGCAAATTGGATTGTTTCTCTCACTCTCTTCCTTCTGGGACCCACTCAGGAAGGTCAAAGCTGGCATCGGTGGCGAGGCGTGGTGGCACACGCTTGTAATCCCAGGACTTGGGAGGCGGAGACCGGAGGATCCGAGTTCGCGGCCAGCCTTAGCTACTTAGTGAGGTTCTCCGCAACTTCGTGAGACCCGGTTTCAAAATAAAGTATAAAAAATAGGGCCAGGGGTGTAGCGTGGAGGTAGACTGCCCCTGGGTTCAATCCCCGGTACCACAAAAAAAAAAAGCTGGCATCGGTGACTCACAATAATGCCGTGACTTTTCCTAGAATCCAAATATAATGGGAGTTTAAGCTTTTTTTCTAATCCAGTTTTTATCCTGTACTGGATCTCTGCTATGTGGCTTTATGTGCTTCTAAAGACAGGGAGCTCATTACTCCACAAAATGACTGCTTCCTTGTCGGAGGGACAATGGCACTGATTTCTTCTTTATGTGTATTTTATTTGAGCTGAAGTCTGTCCCCTGTGAGGGCTGCAACAGGCAAGTCAGCCTTCTGTCCCCAGAGTTCATCCTGGTCTATAGGAAGACACAAGCCAGTTGGTCCCTCCTGTGTCCATCCTCGGTCTATATGCATCTGGGGTAAGGGCACGCCCCTTTATCTGTGTCCCTTGAAGTAATACCTGGAAACACACCCCTTGGCGGCTTGCATCTATAATGTCCTCCACCCTGTGGCATCCTCTGTGGTGGGAGGTTGTAATGTCTCTATTTTACTGATGGGTAACTTATCGAGGCCCAGAGAGGAGGTGATTCTGGTGCCTGGACCAAAGTCACATGGCCAGTGAGAGGCAAAGCCAAATTCTAACTCCTGCCTCCTAGGCTGGCAATGTCTTCTCTGTGCTGCCTCTGGTTGGGGGGTTACCCCCCCAAAATGTGTTGTGCATGTTTCAATAACATGGTCAGCCTTGAGTGCTAGAATCTACCAAGTGCTATGGAAAAACAGGGATGGGTAAGACTGCCTTCAACCCCGAGAATAAGACAGGGCTTCCTGGAGGAGGTGGCAGTCCAGCTGAGAGAGGTGGAGAGAGAGGAGGGTGGGAACTGGCAGGCAGTGACAGACTGACCAAGTCCCCTGGGACTGCAGAGTGCCTCCCCTCGGCACCAGGTGAGGCCCAGGCAGTGCCCAGCCAGCGTGGTGGGTGCCTGGAGCGCTCAGTTCTCCTTGTTCTACACAGGGGCTGCACAGAGGTGACACTCCCACTCCCCACCCCAATACTCACATTCTTAAAGGCCCCCAAGTCCCCAACTGTTGGCCTCCCACCCGGATCCTCTGTGACCCCATCACAAAGGGCCCACATAGCCAATGTGGCCAGGATGCCACATGCCCGGAGGCTTTTCAGACCCAGACAGAAGGAGGAGTGTCCCCCAGGCCTGGGATTCTGTTTCCTCTTTTTCTGTTTCCACCGCCAACTTTATTTTTAGTAATTTGCAAGCAATGAGGCCATTCACATAGGGGCTGCATGTGGCACCAGGTGTGCACCAGGATTGCCATGGGACAGATCCCTAACCTCCCCTTGCAGCCCCAGCCTGATTCCTTGTAGCCCTGCAGCCCCAGCCTGATTCCCTCTCCACCCCATCAGTTTCTGGCCTGCAGGTGAGGCCACCCTTTGACCAAGGTGAGGACTGTGGAGTAGGGACGAAGGACCCTGGACATGGACTTCGGTTCCTGGGCTTTACCCTGCCTGGCCCTATTCCCTCCTGCAAGCCCCTGACCCCCCGGAGCACTGCCTTCCCGTCCTGCATGAGGGACTCAGAGACTCTGAGCCCTGCCCTCCTCCAGCGCTTGGGCCAGAGCCTACACAGGCACTGAGGAAGCCATGCCCCTTGCCAGGCTCAGAGCTATGGAAGACAAGACTGGTGGGACTCGGTGAGCCCCTCAGCTCGCAGGCTTGGTGTCATCGCAAGCGAGCCCTTCATTAGTTTCTCTGTCTATATTAAGCTGGAGCTAGTCCAGCTCCACCTGCCACAAGGGACTGTTGTGGGGGATCCTATGAGATAACCTGCAAAAATGCTTTGGTCTTCTATAACTGAAGGATGTTTTAGGGACTTACACATTTAGGGATGTTCCTTGCCCATCTGAAGAAATCCACTGGGAAGATGGGGTTTCTTAGGATTAGTTATTAAGAGCTTGAGATGTGAGGATTAAATAAGATACATGTAAGTCGGGAGTGGTGGTGCATGCTTGCAATCCCAGTACTTGGGAGGCTGAGACAGGAGGATCGCAGGTTCACGGCCAGCCTCAGCAACTTGTGAGGCCCTCTGCAACTTAGTGAAACCCTGTTTCAAAATAAAGAATAGAATAAAATAGGGCTGGGGGTGTAGCTCGGAGTTATAATGCCTCTGGATTCAATCCCCAGTACTGCAAAATAAATAAATAAGATACATGTATATGACAGCTATTGGGTGCACATGTATATGGAAGCTATTGAGGTGAGGGTAGTCTAGTAATACTACTACCAATGGCTAACACTTATGGAACACTGTATTAGGCAGAAAAATGTCCCCTGAAGATGTCCACACTGTAATCCCCAGAACCTGTCAATGTGTGACTTGATGAGGGTGTGTTCATTTGCCAGAACTGCCATGACTAAGTACCACCAACTAGGTAGTGCAAACAACGAGAATTTGTTTCCTCGGAGTTCTAGAGACTGTCAGTCCAAGACTGTCAGTCCAAGGCGTTGGCAGGGCTGGTTTCTTCCAAGGCCTCTCTTATGGCATCTTTTTCCTGTCTTCACATAGTCTCCTCTGTCCAAATTTCTTCTTCTTAGAAGGACACTAGTCATCTTAAATTAGGACCCATCCATTATGACCTCCTTTTAACTTAAGCCCTTTAGAGGCCCTATCTCCAACTTTTTAACTTATTTTTTATGTTTTGGTACTGGGGATTGAACTCAGGGGCATTCTACCTCTGAGCTACACCCCCAATCCTTTTCTCTCTCTCTTTTTTTTTTAATAGGATGTCACTAAGTTGCTGAAGGTCTCGCTACGTTGCTGAGGCTAGCCTCAAACCTGCGATCCTCCTAAGTACTCAGCCTCCCAAGTACTAGGATTACAGACTTGCAGCACTGCACCGGCTCCTATCTCTGAGATCCTGGGACTTAGAACTTCAACATATGAATCAGCAGAAACACACTTAGCTTGTAGCATGGCAAAAGAGACTCTGTAGATGTGATTCAATGCAGGGGCTTGCGATGGGACCTGAACTGTGTAGATGAACACAGTAAAATCCCAAGAGTCCTTATAAGGGGAAGACAAGAGAGTCAGCAGGACATGGAAGGTGCTGAGCTGCTAACCGTGAAGGTGGAGGGAGGGACCCCAGGCCAAGGAATGCAGGCAGCTGCTAGAGCTAGAAAACGAAGGATATAGATTCTCCCCTCAGTCGCCAGAGGGCACACAGTCCTGCCGACACCTGATGTTTGCGACTTCTGGCCTCGGGGACTGTAAGTTAACAAATCTGTGTTGTTGAAACCATTATGTTTATGGGATTTTGTGGCAGCAACAATAACTAACGAATATTAGCACCTGCAGGTATTATCTCATGTGATCCTCACTGTAACCCTAAAAGCGGGTACTGCTCTCCCCATTTCACCAATGAGGAAACAATGCTTCTTCCAGGGCCACCCAGCTAGTATTTGAATTGAGACGGGACAGCCAGGCGAATGGCTGAGCCCCAGAAGGCCTCTCCAGCCACCCCTGCCCCTCCACATCAGCGTTCAAGGCTCGTCACAGCCCAGCCTGCACACACGTCACAGTAAGGATGACACAGACATCGTGTGGCATGTCGCCCCTGCCACAGGCTTTTACACTCACACAGCACCAGGGAGACTCCGCTGCCGGAGACACCGCAGCTCCAGGTAGGGGGAGCCTGGCACCCTCTGCCGACATGACCACTTTCGCCTCTCTGCCCTCTGATGCCTCTTGCTTCAAGCGCTGGCCCTCAGAGCTATGGAGATTTGAGTCACAGACATGTAGGAGTTGCAGGGCCAGAGAGGTCCCTCGGGTCCATTTGCCCAGAGCCCAAGTGTCCCCCCACCCCCATCAGGCCTCCCTTCTCCCCATATGTCGTCCAAAGCTACCTGTCCAGAGAGGCTTCGTCACCACCAACTCCCCCAGCCAGTGTGTCTCCTGCCAAGACCGCCCTCTGCCTGTCCTCCCATGAAACATCTGTTTTCTATTTTTTGTTGGGAACAACTTGTCCCAGAAGCCCAGGGCAGTGGGGCGAGGCGGGGGTGGGCCTCTGCTGGGCTGCGCTCTGTGTCCCAAGCCAACTGTGCTCATTAAGCCCTCTGCTTATTTTACTTTTAGAGAGGAATAACTAGTGTGGCTTTGCATCTTCTCAGCCCTAGAAACCTCTGTCCACCCCTCCTTTCTTCCAAATCCCCTCTCCCTTTGCCCCACCAGATTGTTCTTTCAAAACAAAATAATGAAGCACTTGTAAAACCCAAGTTATGATTTGCACACAATAAAATTCACTCATTTTAAGAGTACAGTTTGAGGAATCTTGGTTAATGTAATAAATGTGTGACCACTACTACAGTCAGGATGGCAAATGTTTCTACCCTGGAAAAAGCTGCTTGTGTCCCTGTATAGATTGTCCCCTCCCCACCCGCAGGGCTGCCGATCAACTTGCTATCACGATAGTATTACCTTCTCTAGACTCTCTTAAGAATGGAATCATGGAGCCGGGTATGGTGATGCATGCTAGTAATCCCAGCTACTTGGGAGGCTGGGGCAGGAAGACCAAAAGGTCAAGGCCAGCCTGGGTAATTTAGCAAAACCCTAATAATAATAATAATAATAATAATAATAATAATAATAACAACGATGGCTGGGGATCTAGTTCAGTGGTAGAGAACCCCTGGACTCAATCCCCCAGTCCTGCAAAAAAAAAAAAAAGGACTCATGGAGTATGTAATCTTTTGTGTTTGACTTCTTCCATTTAGCGTAATGTTTTCAAGGTTCCTCGTGCTATTAAGTCTATTAGTGTTTAACTCCATTTGACTGCTGAACCGGGTTCTGGATGGACATACTGCGGTTTGTCTATCCATTCACCATCTGATCACATCTGGATTGCACGCAGTGCGTGTCTGTCATGAGCAAAGCTGCTCCAAACAATCACATACTCTTCTCAGTGTGGACAGATGTGGGAATTTCTCTTGGGGAAATCCCCAGCACTGGAATGTGGGCTGTATGGGGACTGTGTAAGTATGGTTTATACGTAATTTTAGGAGGATGGCTGAACTTTATAAAAGCCTTCCACAGATTCTTCTACAGTGTCTGAACCATTGTGTGCCCCACCCGCAACACAGGAGAGTGGGTGCTGCCTCCTGTCCTCGTCCTCGCCAAGACCTGATAAGGTCACTCTTTTTCATTTTACCTGCTCTAGCAAGTGGAAAATGGCATTTCATTGTGGTTGTAACTTAAATTTCTCTGATGATGAGTGACACTGACCATCTTTTCATAGGCTTATTTGTCATTCATGTGTCACCTCTTTTTTTTTTGCGGTACTGGGACTTCTACCTCCAAGCTACACCCACAGCCCTTCTTTTTACTCTTTTCTTTTGAAACAGGTCTCACTAAGTTGCAGAGGACCTCACTAAGTAGCTGAGGCTGGCTGTGAACCTGCGATCCTCCTATTTCAGCCTCCAAAATACTGGGATTACAAGCGTGCGCCACCACGCATGGCTTCATGTGTCACCTCTTACACAATATCTGTTCAGTATTTGCTCCCAGACCAGTGGGAGCCATCGTGAATGAAGATTACAGAGCCATGTGGCAGGTGTCCTGACAGGGGTATGAGCAGTGCTGCTCAGGATGACAGCAGGGGCCCTGGTCCTGTTTTGTAGGAAGGTCATAAAAGCACTGCAGCTCAAAGGGTGGAGAGGAGTTGTCCAGGCAGAGGGAACAGCATGTGCAAAGTCACGTGCCCAGCCCAACTCCTGCCCTGCTGGATCCTGGGGTTTGCAGAGAGCCCTACGGGTGGTCACAGTAGTCCCCAGTGATACGGTTATCATTTCCAGGTCTCCCCCAAGGTGACGGAGGCTGGAGTTGTGTGCCCCTTTGCAGGCGTCGGCTGCTCCTTCAAGGTAAGCCTCTATGAGTGAGAAAGGAGATTTGTCCACCATGGCCCCAGACATCCGGGTCTCCCCTCTCCAGCCCTCGAGCTACTCCTCTAATGTCCCTTGTACTAATGACTTTTCAAGCAAGAAATCCCACTATTAAGTCACCAAGTATCTAGGGAAGTTCTTAATGTCTTACCTAAGCCCTGACGTGGGTCATTAAAATGCCCCCGTGCCTCTCTCCATGGTCCTGAATCACGATTGGTGGGGGGGGGTTGGTCAGGACACACAGCTCACTGTGGGCGTGTCTGATGCCACCGTCCTCTTGAATCCCTCCCACTGTACAGGGAGCCACTTATCCTCTGCTGGGGAACAGATCTGACTTTCCTGGGTAGCCTCTTTTCTTTCTCTTTGTGGTGCTAGAGATTGAACCCAGGGGCATTCTACTTCTGAGCTACATCCCCAACCCTTTTTATTTTTTGTTTTTGAAACAGGGTCTCACTAGGTTGCTGAGAGTCTCACTAAGTTACTGAGGCTGACCTCAAACCTGCGATCTTCCTATCTCAGCCTCCCAAGTACTGGGATTACAGGGGTGCATCCCCACACCTGGCTTCTTGGTGGCCTTTGATGTTAGGACTCACCACTACTTCTGGGTCCTCTGTCCACCTCTCTTTTCACCAATGACCCCCTCTCTCTGCAGGGAAGCCCCCAGTCCATGCAGGAGCATGAAGCCGCCTCCCAGGCCTACCACCTGAACCTGTTGCTGGGGCTCCTGAAACACTGGAAGGCCCAGCTGGGCTCTGGCCTGGGGTCTGGGCCCAAGGCCCTGGAGCAGAACTTGTCAGACCTGCAGCTGCAGGCAGCTGTGGAGGTGGCAGGGGACCTGGAGGTGGACTGCTACCGGGCCCCCTGCTCCAAGAGCCAAGAGGAGCTGGCCCTGCAGCACTTCATGAAGGAGAAACTGCTGGCCGAGCTGGAGGAGAAGCTGCGCGTGTTCGAGAACATCGTCGCAGTCCTCAACAAGGAGGTGGAGGGCTCCCAGCTGATCCTGGCTGCCTCCATCCACCAGAGCCAGCTGGACCGCGAGCACATCCTGAGCTTGGAACAGAGGGTGAGCGTCAGCCCAGGAGCCCCCTGTGCCCCATCCTGTCCCCCCAGCAGTAGACTAGCCTTCTTCCTAATCATTCGTCTTGCTCAGAGTGGCCAGGCCCCCATCAAAACCTAGCTCCCAAGCCGGGCGCGGTGGCACATGCTTGTAATCCCAGTACTTGGGAGGCTAAGACCGGAGGATCCGGGTTCGCAGCCAGCCTCAGCTACTTAGTGAGGCCCTCCGCAACTTAGTAAGACCCTGTTTCAAAATAAAGAATAAACAATAGGACTGGGGGTGTAGCTCGGAGGTAGAATGCCCCTGGGTTCAATCCCCAGTACCGCAAAAAAAAAAAAACTTAGCTCCCTTGTGTCCCCGGGTCTTCCAGGAAGAGCCTTGCTTGAGTCAGAAGCTCTAGTCAAGTGAAACCCCACCCCCGGTCAGTGTGTGAGTTCCATTTCTTGAACTTCTCCTGAGACAGGATACTCCTTTCCGAGCAGTTCAATCCATTGCCGGACATTTTTCACTATTAGAAAGTTCCTCCTTCTACTAAAGTAAACCCATGTCTCTGCATCTCCTCTGCAATCTTCCTAGCCCTGTCCCTTTAGAGTCCTCAACACAAACCTGCCTTTGAGTCCCCACGGCAGCCCTCAGAGATGGATAGTCAGGGGATACATCCTGACTATTTCTGTCTTGAGACCGAATGCCCAGCGCCTCCACCATCTTCAGATTGTGTTGTCTCATAAGCTCTGGCTCTATCTCTAAGGAGTGATGTGCTTGGAGTGTGGTCCCAGGCCCACTCCAGATAATCCACTTAGCTGACAGTTCTTGGTCCAACAGGACAGTCCCCTCCTTTATTCCAGAGCTTAGACTTTTCCTAACGTAGACAGGCACCATGCTAAGGTTGCTTTTGGCTGGGCGTGGCGGCGCACGCTTGTAATCCCAGTACTTGGGAGGCTGAGACAGGAGGATCTGGGTTCACAGCCAGCCTCAGCTGCTTAGTGAGGCCCTCCACAACTTAGGGAGACCCTATTTCAAAATAAAGAATAAAAAAATAGGGCTAGGGGTATATCTCAGAGGTAGAATGCCCCTGGGTTCAATCCCCAGTACCGCAAAAATAATAAAAAAATAGGTTGCTTCTTTCTCTTCCTGATTGGGACCTGGATTTTAGTTCTAGCTCCACCATTAACTTGCTGAGTAGGTCTGACCAAGTCACTTTCTTTCTCAGGACTTCAGCTTCCCCATCAGTAAACTCAGGGATGAAATTTTCCCTAAGGACCCTCACTTCCATCCCTGGCTCCCCTTACCTGAGAACACCCAAGACAAAAGCTGTGTTCTTTCAAATTTCATTGGAGAAACCTACTAGAAGAGCCAGGCACTGGGTTTGAATGGCTGAGTCAAGCCTTTACTTATATAACTCACCCCATTTAAAAGGTGGCCCCCCCTGAGGCTGCGACTCACCAACAGACCTCTTGGCTATCCTCTTCCAGGCCAGGCACCTATGGACACAGGTGTGTGGACACCGAAATATAATGAGCCTGGGCCCAGCCCACAGTGGAGGAGACCAGCTGGCAGGAAAGGCAGAAAAATGTATCTCATAAAACCATCGTAGGCTGGGCATGGTGGCGCACGCTTGTACTTGGGAGGCTAAGATCGGAGGATTGGAGGTTCAAGACCAGCCTCAGCTACTTAGGGAGGCCCTCTGCAACTTAGTGAGACCCTGTTTCAAAATAAGGAATAAAAATAGGGCTGGGGGTATAGCTTGGAGGTTAAAGGCCCCTGGGTTCAATCCCCAGTTCCACAAAAAAATAAAATAAAACCATTGTAAAGGGTTCTGTAAGAACACAGCTGAGAGAGACCAGCAGTGGCTGAAGGCTTCCACCAGGAAGGGCCATATGAGCTGGGTTCCTGATGGATGAATAGGTTAACCAGCAGAGAAGGAAGGAAAGGGGGCAGCATGTACAAACGCAGATGTGTGCACTGGGTGAGGCATGGTCAGGAAAGCATATTGGGGCAGGTCTGTCTCCATGTCCCGCATTCCCATCTCATCCCCAGGCTGGGTTCTGATGTCGTGGCTGAACGGGCTTCCTTGCAGGTAGTGGAGTTGCAGCAGACCCTGGCTCAGAAAGACCAGGCCCTGGGCAAGCTGGAACAGAGCCTGCGCCTCTTGGAGGAGGCGTCCTTCGACGGCACCTTCCTGTGGAAGATCACCAACGTCAATAGGCGGTGCCAAGAGTCAGCCTGTGGCAGAACCATCAGCCTCTTCTCCCCAGGTAACACCCACAGGGCACAGGGACCAGGTGGGGAGGCAGGGCCCACAGGGCCAGGAGACCAGCAGTGAAAACGGTCAACTCTGAGACTGTGCCTGGGTTCAGTTAGGCCAGGTCCATCCAGGCGGCTACAGCCAGGAGCTGGTGGGACCATGGGGACAGTGGGTGAGTCATGCTCTGACCTGTGGCCCCCAGCCACAAGCAGCAGTGGGTGTTGGGCCCTGGCCAGGCCCTTTCTCCACCTGGAATGTCAGTTGCCTTATGCAAATAGGAATAAAAATTATCCACTTTAGCTGAGCATGGTGGTGCACACCCGTAATCCCAGTACTTGGGAGGCCGGGACAGGAGGATAACAGGTTCTAGGCCAGTGTATGGTGACTTAGTAGGACCCTGTTTCAAAATAAAACATAAGAAAAGGCTAAAGATGTAGCTTGGAGGTAGAATGCTCCTGGATTCAATCCCTAGTACCCACCCACCCCCTAAAAAATAACAATGCATGTGTCTGTGTGTACCATGCTCATACGTGTGTATACATGGCTGTGGCTCCATTTTTTTTTTTTTTTTTTTTTGCGGTACTGGGGATTGAACCCAGGGGCGTTCTACCTCCGCGCTACACCCCTGGCCCTATTTTTTTTATGCTTTATTTTGAAACCGGGTCTCACGAAGTTGCAGAGAGCCTCACTAGATAGAGAGAGAAAGAGAGAGAGAGACAGGGAGAGGAGAGAGAGAGAGAACGTGCGCGCGTGCGAGCACGCGCATGCTGAGGCTGGCCACGAACCCGGATCCTCCGTTCTCCGCCTCCCAAAGTACTGGGATTACAAGCGTGTGCCACCACGCCCGGCCTGTGGCTCCATTTAAATGGCACAGTGCCCCGGGGACTGGGCCGCCACTGGACATGATGTCCCAAAGCCTCCCCAAGTGCCTGTTGCCTCGACATTTTGCAGATGATTAAACTGAGGCCCAGAAAGGCTGGTCCCCAGCCAAGCCTGCACAGTGGCCAGGTGTGGAGCGTGTGTCGCTCACCTGTGTCCAGGGGAGGTGAGGGGCATGAAGACAGTTTTGAGGTTCAGGGCCTGCGCCTGCCGGAGCTGCATCTCTCCTGCTGTCAGCCCCTCTGAGCACCCCCTGGAATCTGCCCACACCCACAGCAGGGCTGGTCCCAGGGTTGTCCCTTCTGTGAGGTTGGCCCTTGTTTCAGGGTTGCCCTGTGTCCTACCCACAGACCTTTCCTTCTCCATTCTTTCCAAAGAGGGGAAGTGTGAACAGTGACTCTAGCTTCCAGTTCAGCCAACATGTGACAGGCAGAGATGAGTCAGAGGGTCAGCCTGTCCCTCCCCCACCCCCTTCCTCCCCCCCACACACACACCCTGTCTCCACCCAGGGAGGTGCCACCAGAAGATGACAGCTGGGGAACCCGTGCTGGGATGGGATGGCCTTGCAATTGCCCAGGGAGAGAGCCCCATAGGCCCCTGCGCTCAGGCACCAGGGATGATCCGCCCTTGGGGGCTTTGGCCATGGTTGGCTGCAGAACTATTAGCTGCCCTGCTCACCCCAGCCTCCAGGAAAGCCCGACCGTGGGCCTGAGGCAGCAGAAAGGACCAGCGCTGGGGCTGGCAGGCCTGGCCTCTAATCCTGACTCTGCCCCCAACACCACGTCACCGTGACCGGCCACTTCCCCTTCCTGGGCTCGGTTCCCAGATGAAAATATAGGTCAGTTAGAGCAGTGGTTCTCAAAGTGGGATCCCAGGCCCAGCCACACTGGTATCCCCGGAGAAATTGTTACAAATGTGAATTCTTGGGCCTCGCCCAGCACTACTGAGTCAGAGATGCTGAGGGAGGGCCCCGCATCTGTGATGGGAAGGCCGGGGATAACCACTGGGTCAGGTAATGTCCAAGAGCCCATCTCCCTTTGACACACTCATGCTGAAGACAGCCGGGCTCTAACCCAGCCATCCCAGTTCTGAGCCCGGCCCTTGGACGCACCCAACCACGGCGACCCAGTCTCCTCATCCGCAAAGTCCAGCGCCCTGAGCCGCCCGCAGGCTTTTCTGACTCCGGCTCCACATTGCAGCTTTCTACACCGCCAAGTACGGCTACAAGCTGTGCCTGCGGCTGTACCTGAACGGTGACGGCACAGGCAAGAGGACCCACCTGTCGCTCTTCATCGTGATCATGAAGGGGGAGTATGACGCCCTGCTGCAGTGGCCTTTTCGGAACAAGGTATGGGCCCCAGGGATGATGGAGAGGGAGGGGAGCCTGGGAACCTGAGTCCTAGTCCGGGTTTAGCCATACACTGGCTGTATGACCTGGGCACTGCCTGCGTAATCAGCGTCCCCTTTTATAGAACAAGAAGCTGAGTTCAGATCCAGTAGCTAAGGCTCCCTCCAGCTCCCTGAGCCCAGGAGCTAAAATGTCAGGAACAGGGCACTTACTCCCGAAGGGCACGTAGAAATGGAGTTCACAAGGTGGAGTGAATAAGGAAGGCTTCCTGGAGGAGGTGCTGTGCCGGCAGGACTTTCATAAGAAGGGAAGGAGGCAGATACCACGACAACACCTATTGAATTGACCAAAATCCAGAACACCACAACACCACATGCTGGCGAGGACGTGGAGGAACAAGAGCTCTTGTTCATAGCTGGGAGGCGTGCAGCACAGCACAGCCACTTTGGAAAACAGTTTGGTAGTTTCTTAACAAAACTAAACATGCCCTTACCATACAATCCAGCAGTCACACTCCTTGGTATTTACCCAGAGGAGTTGAAAACTTATATCCACACAAAAACCTGCACATGGATGTTTATAGCACCTTTACACATAACTGCCCGAAATTGAAACAACCAAGATGTCCTTCAATAGCCGAATGGATGAACTGTGGTATATCCAGACAACGAAATATTATTCAATGCTAAAAAGTAATGCATCAGCCGGGCATGGTAGCGCACGCTTGTAATCCCAGTATTTGGGAGGCTGAGACCAGAGGATCCAGGTTCGTGGCCAGACTCAGCTACTTAGTGAGGCCCTCCGCAACTTCATGAGACCCTGTTTCAAAATAAAGAATAAAAAATAGGGCTGGGGGTATAGCTCGGAGGTAGAAAGACCCCGGGTTCAGTCCTCAGTACTGCAAAAAATAAAATAAAAAATAAAAAAAGGAATGCACCATCAAGCTATGAAAAGACATGGAACTGCACACACTTATTACTAAGTGAAAGAAGCCAGTCTGAAAAGTCAGTCATACATATAATGATTTCAATTATATGTGATTCTGAAAAAGGAAAGCTCTATAGACAGTAAAAAGATCAGTGGTTTCCAGGGAGGAGGGGAGAGGGAGGAAGGAAGAGGTGGAGCACAGAGGATTTTAAGGGCAGTGAAATTCTTCTGTATGATACTGTAAGGGTGGACACGAGTCCTTAGACATTTCTCAGAACCCACAGAATGTACAACACCAAGAGTGAACCCCAATGTAAACCACAAACTTGGGTAACAAATATGTGGTAATATCAGGTGCCAGACGTTGACGGGGGGTGGGGAGAGGTGCTCATAGAGGAGAGGGGACTATATGGGAAATCTCTGCATTTTCTCTCAATTTTGCTGTGAACCCAAAACTACTTTAAAAAATAGTCTTAATTTTTTTTTTTTTTGCGGTACTGAGGATTGAACCCAGAGGCACTCTACCCCCAAGCTACACCTCCAGCCCTATTTTTTATTCTTTATTTTGAAACAGGGTCTCAGTAAGTTGCGGAGGGCCTCACTAAGTAGCTGAGGCTAGCTGCGAACCTGCGATCCTCCTGTCTCAGCCTCCCAAATACTGGGATTACAAGCATGCACCACCACTCCCAGCTTATTTAAAATTAAGGAGGGTGGGGAAGGCTGGGGGAACAGCACCGATTGAGGGGGATAGTTCAGGACTACAGACCCCAGCTGGGGTGGGGAACAGGAGGGTGGAGCAGGCCAGGTGGGTCTGGGTATGTCATTAGGCAGCAGTTCTCAGAGGTACTGGGGACATTTTAAAAATGCCAGTAACAGAAGCCTACGCCGGTAAGTGGAGTAAGTGTTCAGGCCTGAGCATCGGGACTTTTAAGCCTCCCCTGGGAATTCTAACGTGCAACCAAGTTGAAGAACTGCTCCAGGAGGTGATGGGAAGTAATTTCAGTTCCCAGCTGGCATTTCAGGGACGAGGGCCAGGGCAGAGGGCTCATGTCACATTTAGATCATCAGCTTCTTCAGGGCACATATATCTGCTCTATGCATACCAGAAGCGGTCTGCAGGTCTCAGAGCATCATTTGACAGCCCCCCGGTAGAAAACCTGCCTGACCCTGCCCCTCTGCCTGGTCCCAGGACGGCCCAGCTGTAGTTGATGAAAGAAATTTCCAAGCCAGAGAGCACATTTAGGATACTGAGTCCAGCCTGCTTGTTAATGGTCCATCCCACCTTTAGCCCCAAGACTCAGGTAAACTTGACTGTGGCATCGAATGCCCCTCAGCCTGCCTGCTGACAGGACAGCCGCTGCTAATCATAGGACAGCTCTGCGGCCCACTCAGAACACCCACTTGCTGGAGTCAGGCCTGAGCTAAGAGTTGGGGGGCCCACACAGGCAATGCACGGAGCCCTCCTAGCCACACACTGGGCCTCTGAGCTGGGGGGCTGCTGCCCAGGCCTGATCCCCCTCCTGCTCCCGGCCCGCAGGTCACCTTCATGCTGCTGGACCAGAACAACCGAGAGCATGCCATCGACGCCTTCCGGCCCAACCTGAGCTCAGCCTCCTTCCAGCGGCCTCAGAGTGAGACCAACGTGGCCAGCGGCTGCCCGCTCTTCTTCCCCCTCAGCCGGCTGCATTCGCCCAAACACGCCTACGTGAAGGATGACACCATGTTCCTAAAGTGCATCGTGGAGACCAGTGCTTAGGGCCGGCAGGGGCTCCGGGGCAGTGCCAGCTGAGACTGTGACGTCCTGGCCTTGGCGCCCACCAGCCCGGGCCACAAGAGGGGCTGGGGCTGGCCCGATCTGAGCAGGACCAGCAGGTTGACTGTGGCTGCTGTCAGGATGGTGCAGCCTTGGGCAGAGACCACAAAGACACTAGGAAAAAGGAGGTGGGCACAATGGCTTCCCCCTGCACAGACCCCAGGACACTGGGAGGCCAGGGAGCCACTCTGCCCTGAATGTCGAGGCTGACTTCAGTCAGGATGGGGGGGCTGGATCCAGCCCAAGGTGTGGACAGTGAGCCCAGAGCTACAGGGCCTGAGCAGAGAGGTTCTCGGGATAGGAGGGTCTGCGGGGCCCCGTGGAGATCTGGAAATGTGCTCACTCTCTCCCTCCTCAAGCAATGAGAGCCAGGGACGAAGGGGCCAGGGCCAATGTGAGCTCGGTTTGTCTGGGACTGGAGTGAGTTCTCCATCACCAGAGGTAAACAAGGAAATCCAAAGGGCCACACTGGGGGAAAGGGGCATCAAATGGGGCATTGCATTTGAAGACCTTTAGTGTCCCTTACAGCCAAGAAGGTCTCTAATTCCGGGCCTCCGGGCCCAGGTGAGGCCCAGGGCTGCAGGGGCTTCTGGAAGGATTCAGGAGTCTCATGTCCTCGGGTTCCTCACTCGCCTTCAGTGCCACCAGGTGGGTGTCGCTGGCCTGCAGGGCACCTCCCCTCGGGGCCTGGCAGCTCTGCTTCCCAACATGCAGCAGAGGACAGGGCCTTCGCTTTATCCAGGGGAAGCCAGGGGCAGCCTTGGAGGAGGGGGGCAGGGACCACTGCCGCTTCTGCTGCCTTGGGCCCCAACCTTGCTGCTCTCCAAATCCCGTCACCCAACGAACCAGGGGACTCTCTTCTCTCGGTTGACTAACCAGGGCCTCTGAGCCACTGGGCAGAGGTGGTCCTTTTAAATATGCACAAAACCAAAGAAAGTATTGTTTTAAAGTCTCTTTTGAAGCTTTCATAAACCATGTGGTGGTGGGGGTTGGTGGCCCTGAGCCACATTTGAAAGGCCATCTCTGAGTTCAAGGTGGCACAACCAGTTCTGCAGGTGGCATCAGAGGCCGCTGGGCTGGCAGGAGCACCCCTCTTGGCCTCAGTCTTCTGTTTTCTACAATGAGAAAACCCACCCCGGCCTGCCTCCCGCACTGGTTCTGTGACCCTCAAGGAAGAAGCCGTGCGGGAGAGACAGAGAGAAGCCCCCAGCACCACCTCGTGCCTGTCATGGCTGGTCAGTGGCCCGTACTTGTCTTCTCTGTGGAGCCGCACAGCACATTCCCTGTGGGACCCTCACCAACCTCCGGGACGCTGAGGCTCCCCGATGCCCCTCAGGGCGGCAGGTCAGGGCCTGACCACTCTCCCGTCCAGCCCTCCCGGCTGCTCGCTCTTCTCTATTTGCTGACGCTGTGGTTTACCTCACTCCTCACACCTTGGGGTTTTCATCTGTGAAATGGACCAGTAGCCTGCCTGTTCCCCAGTGTAGCATTCGGGGAGTCAGGGAGGCGAGGGTCCAGCCCGGCTCTACACCTGCATCCCACCGCACACGCCTCGGCCTCTTCATCTGAAGAGCGGGGAAGCCTCTCCCAGCCTGTGGGACCCGGGGTTCTCAGGAGGCCCAGCCGTGGTGACAGGTGCCAGTGCTTCACGTGGCAGTGGCGTGGGTGACAGGACACAGACAGCTCTGGCTTCTTTTTCTTGTTCCCACTCCTGACAGCTTGTCAGTCATGGAAGCTGACTTGCTTCCTCCCCCTGGCAGATGAGCGCACGCGGTGAAGGTCTGGCCTCCCACGTCAGGATTCCACCTCAGCGTGGCGTCCTAGCTGGTAACAACCTTGTCCCTGCTCGCTGAGTGCCGAGCCAGCGGGGACTGCAGGACGGGCTCCTGTATTCATAGGGGACTCCTGTTACCCCAGAGCTTTCATTGTGTGTGTGTGTGTGTGTGTGTGTGTGTGTGTGTGTGTGTTGCTGGAGATTGAACCCACAGCCTTTTTTATTTTGAGACAGGATCTCACTCAGCTGGCCTCAAACTTGTGATCCTCCCTCTTCAGCCTCCTGAGTCACTGGACTGACAGGCATACACCACCATGCCCAGCTGATCGATCTTTCTTTCTTTCTTTCTTTCTTTCTTTCTTTCTTTCTTTCTTTTTCTTCTTCTTCCTTCCTTCCTTCCTTCCTTCCTTCCTTCCTTTCTTTCTTTCTTTCTTCTTTCTTTCTTTTTGGTGGTACTGGGGTTGAACCTAGGAGCATTCTACCTCCAAGCTACACGCCAGCCCTTTTTATTTTTTATTTTGAAACAGGGTCTCACTATGTTGCTGAGGCTGACCTTGAACCTGCAATCCTCCTGTCAGCCTCCCAAGTACTAGGATTACAGGCATAGGATACCATGCCCAGCACTTTTTAAACTTTTTATCTTCATTTTATTTTATTTATTTTATTATTATTATTATTTAGTTTTATTTATTTTATCATTTTTATTTTATTATTTATTTATGTATTTATTTATTTATTTTGGTACTGGAGGTTAAACCTGGAGCATTCTACTTATGAGCTACATCCTCAGCCCCATTTTATTTTTTTTCTTTTGAAACAGGGTCTCACTAAATTGCTAAAGGCCTCTCTAAGTTGCTGAGGCTGACCTTTTTTTTTTTTTTGTCGATACCAGGGATTAAACCCAGGGGCATTCTACCTCCGGGCTACACCCCGAGTCCTATTTTTTATTCTTTTTTTTTTGTGGTACCGGGGATTGAATCCCAGGGACATTCTACCTCCGAGCTACACCCCCGGCCCTATTTTTTATCCTTTATTGAAACCAGGTCTCATGAAGTTGCAGAGGGCCTCACTAAGTAGCTGAGGCTGGCCACGAACCCGGATCCTCCGGTCTCCGCCTCTCAAAGTACTGGGGTTACAAGCGTGTGCCACCACGCCTGGCTTGTGATTTTAATAATTACATTTTTCATCTCTGTCGTCTGAGACAATTCTGGAATGGTTTGTGTATCATCCTCAGTGGAGTGTGTTTATCTGAGTATTCTGGGCT
>PVJS01039670.1:0-18784 GCA_004027185.1 Glis glis
ACATAGAGGATTTTGCCAGGCCTGCACCTAGGAGTCATGTCCCCTGGGTGGGTGAGGTCACTTGCACCTCCTGGATCGAAGAACAATCAAGTCTCTCCTCAGATAACAAGTCTTTATCGTCCTGTTTGGCAAAGCTTATACCTCTTAAGGCTGTGTTTGCATCTATGAGCCTGAAGCCAAAGAAATGGCTCCCCACACCCCAGCCCTATTTTTTTTATACTTTATTTTGAAACTGGGTCTCACGAAGTTGCGGAGGGCCTCACTAAGTGAAAGAGAGAGAGAGACAGGGACAGAGAGAGAGAGAGAGAGAGAGAGCCGAGGCTGGCCGCGAACCCGATCCTCCGGTCTCCGCCTCCCAAAGTACTGGGATTACAAGCATGCGCCACCACGCCTGGCTTCTTTATGTATTTTTTAATGGCCACTTCATATGTAAATTTCTCCAAAATATCTTCATGCTTTTATGCCTTATTAAACAGAAGATACTATGCAGGATTTCAATTTTTTCCAATTATCCAAGTTCATTGTTTTGTGAAATAACTCATATTTACTGCAATTCAATTACATATGTAAGTTAGTACATATGTAATAGTACATATGTAATATGTAACTGTAAGTTAGTAACAAATGCTTCAAAAGTTAGTAGCTTAAAATAATGTTATCATCATGTCCACATGTCAGTGAGGTGGTTCTGCTGATCTGCTCTGGACCCGGCTCCCTGGTCTGCACTTGTTCTTTAAGGTCTTCTAGAAGCTGGATGATGGAAGAAGGTTATAACCGCTGTGACTCATCTTCACTCCATGTGGTCTCTCGTCCTCCAGCTGGCTGGTCTATGCTTATTCACATGGCCATAGCAAGGTCTGTCACAGTGAGGGGAAGTGACTAGGTCTCTTGAGGCCTCTTCTCAGAGCTGACAGTCATTTCCACTGCATTCTTTTGCCCAGAGTAAGTCAGCAGGTCAGATAACTTTCAAGAATGGAGAAGTGGGCTCCACATCTTGATGCAGTTGCTGCAAAGTTCTCTTGCACAGGGTGTAGATACAGGGGGGGTTGAACATTTGATGCTCTTTCTTGTAAATGACAACCACATCAAGGAGGAACCAGCTCCAGTATGCTCAGCTCCTGATGTTAATTGGTCTCAGACTGCTGTGAACTTTGGGTTCTGTTGTTTGTCTTTTCTGGAGGTATGTGTATCTCGTTTCTCATCATTAGGCTGTTGATGTGTCTGCTTTGAACAGCCATTTAACCATAACCCTCTCTTTTCTCATTTTACTTTGACTAATTTCCTTAGAAACCAATTGACCAGCATCTGTTAGAGATTTGTCTAAAGTAATTTGCTGTAAGTTCTTGGCATGAGGAGCTCTTGTATTTGTGATGCATTTTTTGTTGATTCAGAGCTTAATCTTTTGCTGCTAGCAGATATTCTAGAAAGATGTGTTTTCAGATGGATAAGGTGATGTTATAGATAAGAAAAATGTCACAGTGTCATTATCTTCCCCATGAATGAGTCTTATACTTAGCACAGCGATTTCTAACAGAGAGGACAGGCATAGTGCTCCTGGAGCTTTTTGTACCATTATATCTCTAGGTCCCAGCACCTCATGTAGGTCTCATAATAGGAAGAACGAGTGAATAAATGCATTGATGATTTGTAGTAGCTCTAAACCCAGGTGGACTCATGAAAATCCCCAGTGCTTGCTGTGTCTAAAAAAGAGTAGTGCAGGTAATACTTCTTTGCCTCTGAGGAGTATTACGAGGATTAACTAATGCCAGGAAAGGGTTTGATATGCCTCGATGAAGGGTGTCTCATAACTGTAATGTTTTATTGTTATAACACCATAAAATGCTTTTTGGGACATATAGCTTACATATTTTCCATAAAATTAATCCATAAATCATGTACAAAAATGTATCAAATCCAAAAGCAATAGCTTTGACCTTAGAATCGCTGCAGCAGTGGTTTGATGATATACTGCCTACTACATCAGCAGTACTCCAAAGGATATAAAGTGTGCTTCCATATATTCAAAATGTGCAAACACTTAAAACAAATGACTAGGTGCTCTAAGAAAGTAGATTAAATGATTCAGAGTTTTTCACAGGTAGTATAAGTATTTTTAAGACATTATCATGAATACTGCAATCTTTAGTTATTTCACTAATTTGCATGCAATAGTCACTGCGCACATCCAAATTTTCCATAGAATTACTTTACAATTTCTTTCTTTGAAAGATGATCTTTGTTTCCCCATGTTCTCTGTTTAATAGCCATATACAAATGGCCACAGAGCTTTTAATGAAATGTCAGTATACATAATCTTTCTGTTACATCTTTGTTTTATGTCACCAATGTGGCAAATATAACACTTGCATTTTTTTCCTGAGAAACACTCATTTCTCTTCCTCAGTTACATTATCAAAGTTATGAGTAACTATCTGTGAATGAAGGAAATATATTATCACCAACAATGTTGCCAAAGAGTAGTTATTTATTTGAGTATACTTGAAAGAACTATTATGACATTCTAAATATGGTTTTCAGAAACATAAATAGACATACCTGTCACAAGCAGACTGTGTGTTTGTGTGTGTGTGTGTGTGTGTGTGTGTGTGTATGTTGCTGCGGATTGAACCCAAAGGAGTTCTACCTCTGAGCTATACCTCCAACCTTATTTTATTTTTTTTAAATTTTGAAACAGGCTCTCACTAAGTTACCGAGAGTCTCCCTAAGTTGCTGAGGCTGGCCTAGAACCTGCAATCCTTCTGTATCAGCCTCCTAAGTACTGGGATTACAGGTGTGCACTATCATGCCCAGCAAAAGTAGACTTTTGCTTACACAGTATTTTCAAATAACTCCATTTCTGTATATTCTGGTAGGAGAACATTATTCTACAAGTATTAAATCAGAATGATGTGTGTATTCATTTCCCAGAGGGACTTAGCAAGTTGAGGAGTATCACTGAAAGGGTATCTCCATCACAGGTGCAAGGTAACCTTTAAATATTTGCATAGTGTACTACCAGGCAACAGGCTTAGAGGGATGGTTACTCCTCTCTACAGGATTCTCGGTCTGTCCACAGTTGGGATTTAACTTTCTCTATATGCCTATTTTCCTTTTATTGAGAAGGTCAATATCACTTGTTATAAAAATCCTTTAACTACTCCCCCTCAGGATTACTTACATATTCCCATTCTCCCTTCCTTCTATGAGAAGAAAGTATAGTTATAATACTCGACTGTCCATGAAACATTGAGTTTCCTGATTAATTTTTCTAACTCCGTTTTTCTAAAGCCTTTGTACATTGGTTGCTATGACTACTTCATAATTCTTTGCATTAACATTATTTTTGCCCAAGTCTTCTTTTCCTGGGGGATTCTGATCAATCTGAGGGCAGAGATGGCATTTTAAATATCTATTTCTGGCCTTTCTGATATAAATATGACATCTATATTTTCTACATAGCAGTCACTTAATGACAAATTGAAATAAGGTTATTTATGTAAGTGCTATAAATAGTACTGCACAGTCTACTTATAGTACTTAATACTGAACTTAATATTTTATATAGTGGGTACCATTAAAACTGAATATTTCATACCGATATAAATATAAATGGACACTAGATTCTTATACCTAAACTAATGAAGAGCCATATGAAACTGGTTCTTTTTCTGAGCTGAATATACATATATTTTTCTTATTTTCACACCTCTATGCCTAAGAGAAGGTCTTATTTTTCTTTCCGAATGGGTCCTGACTTGAGGGAGAAGTCACAGTTGTCCCCCCCCCCCGGCTCTTAGGACTATAAATGTGGATTTATCTGGTTACAGCATTTTCTACACTAAATAGTTATATCTTAAGACTGTTTTTCTCACGTTTCCAGTTGTGTAACAAGGTGGTATAAATAGGGTGGTTTTTATTAGTTGCATATTTCATAGAAGGTAAGGAAAAAGGGCATTCAGAGGACATTAAAAACAACTTCAGGGGCATTAAGGAGTGCACTTTATTTTATTTTTTGTTTTGTTTTGTTTTTTGTTTTTTGTGATACCAGGGATTGAACCCAGGGGCATTTTACCTCTGAACTACACCCCCAGCACTATTTTTTATTTATTTTTAAATAGGGTCTACTTTAAGTCAAGGATGATGGAAAAATGGAATCAGTGTTGACCATATCATTTATAAGAAGGATAATCCCAAATGTTTTTATTTACATGTTAAGATTTTCATCTTAGCCCTTTAGAAAAATAAAAATGTTTTGTGTTCCTTGCCTTCAAAGAGTCATTCAGATGATTGTTATTTTAGTACAAATTATAATTTTAGTACAAGATAGAACTGTATTTAGGAACCACAATTGTATGTGTAGTTATGATTTTGCCATTTAAAAGGAGTATATACCTAAAAATGTCCTTTCACAAGAGTGTTTCATATTTTTTCTTAGCCCTTTAGAAAAATAAAAATGTTTTGTGTTCCTTGCCTTCAAAGAGTCATTCAGATGATTGTTATTTTAGTACAAATTATAAATTTTAGTACAAGATAGAACTGTATTTAGGAACCACAATTGTATGTGTAGTTATGATTTTGCCATTTAAAAGGAGTATATACCTAAAAATGTCCTTTCACAAGAGTGTTTCATATTTTTTATTTTTATGCTCTAGTCAAGAGATTGAATGATTTGGTATTTTCTTGTGTGTGTGTGTGTGTGTGTGTGTGTGTGTGTGTGTGTGTGTAATATGTATGCATGCACTGGGAATTGAACCCAGGACCATTCTAACTCTGAGCTACACCCCCAGCCCTGTTTTTTTTTTGCAACAAGTTCTCACTAAGTTGCTGAGGGTCCCACTAAATTGCCGAGACTGGCCTTGAATCTGCGATCCTCCTGTCTAAGCCTCCTCAGTACTGGAATTATGGTCATGTGCCACCACGCCCTGCTCTCTATACTATTTTAAACATCTTATTAAAACCTCTTCATCCAAAATTACTACAGAGAAGTGGTTGAAACATGAATGGTCATATTCTTTTTTTTTTTTTTCGGTACCGGGGATTGAACCCAGGGGCATTTTACCTCCGAGCTACACCCCCGGCCCTGTTTTTTATACTTTATTTTGAAACCGGGTCTCACGAAGTTGCGGAGGGCCTCATTAAGTAGCTGAGGCTGGCCGGCCACGAACCCAGATCCTCTGGTCTCCGCCTCCCAAGTACTGGGATTACAAGCGTGCACCACCACGCCCAGCTATGAATGGTCATATTCTAATCTACCTGATGAAAAAGACTCATTTTATTTGTGCTGGGCTACTGGTCTCTCCCCCTCATGGAAAACCCACATTGCTCATAACCTGGATTCCTTTTCCTGCAAAAGAGCTGCCACTATCCCTGGCCACTAGCAAGCATCATTGCTGGGTCCCTTCCCAAACTCCTGTAGCAGAGAGAGCAGTTGGGTTACATTTCGTTTGTATTAACCTCGTAGGGAAGTTGGATTCATTTTCGCTTGTGTTTCTGTGGGGAAGGAGAGCCTAATCATTTTAAGCCTTGGACAGGCAGGGCACATTTAACAGAGGGGAAAGCACCCTACTGCCCCTGGAGATGGCCCTGCAGAAAAGGGTTGAGGAGTCAGGGCCGCACTGCACAACTGCAGTTTGTACCTCTCAGCCCCGCTCTGTACAACAGGCTGCAGGGGAGAGCTGGCTGTTAACACCGCTGTGAAGTTGACAAAATCTATTTGCTCTTCTGCAGGATATAAAGGTTTTCACTATAACCTCATTCAGTTATGTGCCCAAGGTCACACAGCTGGAAAGTGGAAGTGTCAGAGTTCAGATCCAGGCTGTCTGGTTCTAGGTTCAGAGGTTATTTCTAGAGAAGGGGGTAAGGTAGGTAAAGTGAATTTTATTTAAATAGCAATGAAACATAGGGAGAGGGATGGTCCTGAAAATGTATTTGAAGGTTAATAAAAATGGGAGGTGCGACAACACTTTTTGCGACCCTGCCCCTGCATGGGAGCTTTGTTGCTTTTCCCTGTTTCTATTAAATTCTGAGTTCTGAGGGGAAAAATGGAGTGTGGGTGATGCACGCAATTAAACATTACTTTGGGCAGCCAGAAGTTGAGCAGAATGCCAATCAGACATCGGCGGCACTCCGTATTCATCTTTAAAGGATGCATTGTAAAGATGTGGAACACAGGAATGGTGTTCAAACTCTCAGTTCTCTGTCCTGAATCTCCCCCTTAATTACTACCGGGATTCTAGATGGATGATGTGGCTGCTTTGTAGTATGGAGATGTCATACACCTCCTAGGATTTTTGTTAGGATTTTGTGATGTGCTACAGATTAGTGGTCCTCACCTGGTGATTTTGTTCCTCTGGGGAAATCTGGCAATATCTGGGGAGGTCTTTAAATTTAATTTTTTTAAAAATGCAATAGACATAATTATATCTATTTATTGTGTATAATATGATATTCTGAAGTATGTGTACACTGTGGGATGACTCAATCTAGCTGTGGAGATATTTTTGATTGTCATGACTGGGACAGGGTGGAGCGCTACTGCTTTTCAATGAGTCAAGATCAAGAATTCTGCTGAGCATCCTGAGATGCATAGGACAGCTTTCCACAACAAGGAATTACCTGGCGCCGATATGAAAAGAGCCTAACTTGAAAAAATGCTGTGTAGATCACGTACGTGGTAACAGACAATCCCTCCCTCGGGGACCTGTTACTTCATTCAGGGCTCACAGAGTGCCAAACATTGTGTCAAGAGTTTTCTATACCTCATGTCTGCCCTCCCAAACCTATAGAATAAGATGATTGAAGATGCAAGCAAAAAGTGTCTTACTTAAGATCAGAGTGCTAAATGGCAAAACCAAGATTGAGACTTCAGTCTAGATGGCTCCAAAGCACTTTCTACCAATTTACACTCTCCAGTTCAAATATTTACTATCATTGACTCTTTATTATTTTTTCTTTTTTATGGTACTGGGGATTGAACTCAGGGTGTTCTACCTCTGAGCTACACCCCTGGCCCTATTTTTTATCCTTTATTTTGAAACCGGGTCTCACGAAGTTGTGGAGGGCCTCACTAAGTAGCTGAGGCTGGCCACAAACCCGGATCCTCCTGTCTCCGCCTCCCAAGTACTGGGATTACAAGCTTGCGCCACCATGCCCGGCTCATTGACTCTTTAGATATTCAGAAGAACAAGTGAACTAAGCATTTAAGGGTAGTTTATTTAAATTACTTTATTAGTGCATTGCAATTATACATGGTAGTGAGGTTCCATATGATAAAAAATACACGCGTTATCAAACCTCTTGAGTGGAGCCTGCCCACTGTATTCTGTTTCTGTCCGTTTTCTGTGTTCACATAGTCAGAGCAGGTGTTGATTTTCTGGCTGTTGAGCCTCTGCTCCTTTGCTACAGCCTGCTCAGACCAGGCTTCCAGATCATGACAAAATGTTCACATCTATTATCCTCATCCCCACAGTAGAGTGAAAGTTTTGCCAGCACTGTGAGAGATGGTCTGATTCCATTGCTTATTGTAACAGTCTCAAGAAAGAAGCAGGTCAAAGCAGACTCATGGTCTATTTCACCCCCAGAGGAGCTCTTCAGTGAGAGCTACGAGGGCTGGACCATACTTCTAAACGTGTTCCAGTGGAAAGGCAGACAGGAAGTGCTGAATATGAAAGCTTACTTTACTCTCCTCTTCCTCTAGGGGAACAGTTCACCTCTAGGCAAACTAGTTATGAATACAAAGACTATGCATAAATAGAAATGTGATATGATTATTCAAAATTTTGCATTGCTTTCTTTCTGGGAACCAGTAGATTGAGCACCAGACATACCCTATGATTTATGTGGTCAGTTGGGAAAAAAGTAGAGAGGCTCCTGCTGAGACTGTATCTGTCCTCAACAGAGTCAAATAAACCTCAAGTAAACTTTAATGTAGATTAGGAAGCGTGGGCTCCAATTACCTCAACGTGGTGTAAGCCTTGACAATATGTTTCATCGGGATAAGAATTATGAGGTGCTCAGACTAATTCTGTGAAATCACACAGGGAATAAAAACTTCTCATGGAGTGTTACAGTACGTTGGTGTCCAGGGAGTAGAATGTTATAGTCCACGTTAAATTTCCATGCCTAGACCATGAATTAAGTATTGATTTTTAGAGAACAGGAGTATTAGAACAGTTCACTCTAAAATAATGAACGTAAAGTAATCTTTGTTGGATGGTTCAGAAATATCTTTCTGTATTTAATCAGTTTCTTTGTGGTCTCTGAGGAAAAAGAGCTCAATTTTTAAAAATGTTGGATATCTATATTCTTGTGGATGTATTCAGAAACACAGGGCATTAACTAAGGGGGTAGTTATCCATTTGTTTGTGTAGAAGGAAGAGAAGCAGAAAAAGATCTCTGTGAGTGTTCTGCTGATGGGATTGGGAAGGAGATGCAAATGAGCAGTATGCTTGGTTATTGAGATAATGCATATTGGGGATGGCGACAGAGCTGTACTAGAAAAAATACTAAGATGTTAACAGAATCAACTAGTAACATACACATACCAGCATATGTATATATATATATATATATCTGCTGGGTGTGGTGGCGCATTCTCATAATCCCAGTACTTGGGAGGCTGAGACAGGAGGATCGCAGGTTTGAGGACTGCCTCAGTAAGTAGTGAGACTTTCGTCAACCTAGCGAGACCCTGTTTCAAAACAAAAAATAAAATAGGACTGGGGTGTAGCTCGGAGGTAGAATGCCTCTGTGTTCCATCTCCAGTAACACACACACACACACACACACTATATATATGTATACAAAAATGTTTGAATAATTATAAATCTAATATTGCTTAGTATTATACATACATATACTTTAATGTGTAATATATATATATAAAGTATATCATATATAAGAAATAATTGGTCTAAATATATGTAATACATTAGTATAATGTTGGTATTATATAAGATATTAATACAATGATATAAATCTATAAGTCAATTCTACTTACTATAATTATTTCAGAATATCAGATTCATTTAATTGTTCCTGATATAACATGCACTGTCAATAATACTGTGCTCTAAAGTTGGAATCTATGATTACATTGCTATAATTTACTGATCTATGGCCAATAAAGTACATTTTGTCGTATCCTGAAATAAAGCCCTAGCACAGCCTAACCTATGTTTGAAATGATATAGAAAATCTAAACTTAGCACCCTATGAGGACCGTTTTATTGGTTGGTCGATTAGAAGTACATTCAGTGGTGGTTCCGGGTTGCTCTATGACTTTACGACCTCAGGCTTCGTCACTCTTCTACGCACTTCAGTCTGTGTCTCTGGGTTTTGGCAACTGCTTGGCTGACACGTAACAAACACACTGACCTTCACGGTGTGCTTCACATCCACCCTCTTTTGTGGACATGTGGCAAATCTCAGAAGTTTTCTCATTTGTTCATTATTTTTTGGCTTTGTGTGTTCATATCTTGGGGATTAAAAATGTATATTAAAAACTTTGAGAAATCCTATAAAATACAAAACTTTGAATTTTGTTAACCCTATGTTATCCCCAAATTTGTTTAATAACAGGGTCCCTCTTTTTCCACTGATCTCAGGGGACACACTTTTTCCACTGAAAACATTTTGGAAAATCTTGAAGGATGGTATTCTGTATGCAGTTGGAAGTGGATGCAGTGATCACCCAGGAAAGGCGAGACGAGATGGCACCTCCTTCCTCCTTATTTCCAGGAACTTGTAAAACTCAGCCTTTTCTTTTCAGTCGTCTGTGAACTAACATTATCAAGTGATAAATGCTACTTTATAATAGTGATTATTTTCATTGTAAACGTAAAGTAGCCCCATAACTCAAATGACATTTCTTCAATTTTCTTTCTTTGGAAGCTGAATTCCCACAAAGCACTTGGGGAAATTCCAGTCATGCAAGGGCTAAAAAGAGTTGACACAGGCTGCAGGCCACTGCTACGTGCTCCCCCAGCTAGGAAGGGGTAAAGAGGATGGATTTCCTCAGCGCATTATTGAGCAAAGGCACATGTGTCTTGTGGGCCTCTCAGCCCTCGGGGCTGGTAGAGGGTGCATTTATTATTACTTCTGATTCCTTTTTTCATTATATGTGGCCGTAATCATTGTAGTGGGTATCAATCTTAGTGTTAAGAATTGGGTGTACAAGAAATATCATTTTCTTTGTATTTCTTTAACTCAGTTTGATTATTTATTTTGAGCCTTTTCTACCATTGAGGCCCCTGACTTTGTCTCTGGGAGGTCTACCTTTTTTCAGCTGTCAGTCTACAAGTGGAGCCTTATTCCTGAGAGACTGGTGATTCTCTCCAGAACTTCCAGGCTGTGCTTTGTCCTTTCTGGTACTTTCTTGCTTTGCTGGCTTTAGATCCAGGAGGTGCGCAGTGGCTACAGCTTGCTCCGTTGGATACTGCAGTCCCTCCCTCTCTGGGGAAGCAAGGGACAGGGTGTCTCTTTTGCAGACACCAGCATCTCTATTCTGATCAGTTTTGGTCTAGGAAGGAGAAGGGGAAGAAACGAAGTTTTTGTTTTTGTTTTGAGCTTAGAAGTACATGTCAGAAGAAGACAATCTGTCCCTCAGAAACACCCAACATAACCTACTTAATACTCTATGCTGCTGACAACCCAAACGCCAAAGGCTGGGCTGTGTTCATTCCTGGCCTATGGCATGTATCCTCTGATACTGATGACCTATTTAAAAGGAGAAAGAGAGAAAAGAGAAATACCAGGAGGAAGGAAAGTATTGTATATATAAATATTCCAAAAATATTTTCCCAACACTTTCTCTGTAGTATAAATGTTTATATTTCCAGCAGGGCATGATGGCACCCACCTGTAATCCCAGTACTTTGGAGGATGAGACAGGAGGATTCAGGGTTCAAGGCCAGCCTCAGCAGCTTAGTGAGACCCTGTTTCAAAACAAAAAATAAAATAGTGCAGGGGGTGTAGCTTGGAGGTAGAATAGCCCTGGGTTCAATTGCTAGTACCACACACACGGAAGGAAGGAAGGAAGGAAGGAAGGAAGGAAGGAAGGAAGGAAACAAAGAAAAAAGTTTGTGTTTCTATAAACAAAATGTATCTCTTAAACTTTTTTCTCTCATCCTTGAACCCCACATGAAGGTTGACCCTGGGTCTCTTACACAAATTCCATCCTTCAAAACATAGAACCCCGTTCTAAGCCATGCAGGGTGTGAACATAATATGAGTATATTTTCTTCAGAATCATCCAGGTTCTACCCAGGACCCTGTATTCTGACAGCTTTGCTGCTGGGGTTTCTCTTATTTTCTGGGGCATCTTCTTCAGGGAAAGGATCTGTCCACATTAGCAGCTTAAAAGCATACCTTCCACACTCTGCTCTTCCTTTCTTAGGTATTTTCTGGACATCTGTGAATGTTACCATGTCAACAGTATCTACACAGTATCTCATTCACCCTCTTATCATTCCTTCTGTCAGTTTTCCTAACAATATTCAGGGAACTTAAGGCATCTGGGAGTTCCTACTGAGATTAGTCCTCATCGTAAGGCTGCTTTAAGGAATTGCATGACATGATTGTTACATACCATCTAGTATAATGTCTGGTGTTTGCTCTTGTCATTATAAGGAATCTGTAACCATCGTAATAACATCTCCAAACACATTTTAGGTTTGAAAATAGTAGGTTGGAGTAATAGACTCTGGTTTTCATCCTGTAAGAAAAAATGATTTCATCTTATTAAGTGAGTTTCTTGGATCATTCTGATTAGACCTTTGCCTAAGTTGAAAGGTGTTTCTGTAGACTTGGGGGCTTTGTTAGATTAACATGCTAGTCCTGAGAAGACTGGACACTCCATCACTGAATTCCATGGGTTTTACAGAGATTGGCAAGAAGGGGTCTACAGAGTGTAACAAGGAAAAATGGGCATTACACATGTATTTGTGAAAAAAACAGTATTTGAAAATTCTATTGGGCACCACTACTGGAAATTTCTTTCTATAAACATAAGCTAAGGAGACACAGAGAAAAGACTTTTTTTCTTTATTTTGGGAAACTGGCATCCAATTGATGTTATCAGTTTCCAGTGGTGACATTACTCCTAGCTTGAATGATGTGCAGATCTGATTGAACACTTAACACAGGCCAAGTGGTGGCTAGGAGTGGTGAGTGGGACCTACATGTCTTGGCCATCATGGAGTTTAGGGTCAAGGGTTTGAGTCAAGTATTAAACAATGAATTGTACAATTAGATTCATATTTGCAAGAGGATAAATACTTTGTAGTTGAATAATGTACTTACAGAGCATAGGGAAGAGTTTTCTAAGAAGTAACTTAAGATCCAGAGGGTGAGTAGAAATGAACTTTATTAGAGTCTCTGGTACAATGAGTATGATTTGGTAGGGAGGGAGTCCTTCACATTGGAAGTCCCAAAAGTGGCCACTATGATGGGATTAGCAGTGAGTGACCCAGGTGATCAGGACAAGAAGGGGATAAGATGGGGCCTGATCAGACAGGTACTTGTATGTCATGTTAAGAATTTTGTTTTTATTCATTCTGGAAGGAATTGGAAGCTTCTGATGAACTTTCCACATGGGAATGATATCCAGATCATATGTGGCACCCGAAGTGGTACAAATTAGAATTTTTTAAAAAATATGGCTATGATAGGGAAAAAATTGATGATAAGTATGTAGTTGGGAAGGAGCAGTAGATCCTGGAAGTCCTAAGCCAGAGGTCCTGCTCTGGGTGTCCAAATAAATCAGGTCTAGCCACTTGCCCCAAAAACCAAACAGAAAAGGCGAAAAGCAGGAAAGGAACTTTAATCAGTAGAGCTCTACCACGAAGACAAGGGGACCAGTGTTTCCAGGCTTAGTTTTGGGGTACTCACATCAGAGGTAGGTTTAATTAGAGGAAGAACTAGGACAGGGGACAAGGGATATGTGTACTTGACCAGTCTTGGTCTGATTGCTATCTCAAGTCTGGTTCTTCAGAGTCCTAGAGATGTTAGAGATGTCCTTGTCATCACTGCCTGCGGAGATGGTCTGGTTCCCATAAGATGATTGCTTCTGCTTAGGGTCACAGCTCAGCTCCTGTCCTGGGGTAACACTCTCACTTCCAGGGAGGTCTCATTATGGGGCAGTCTATCTGCAAGGCTCTGGTGTTCCTGGAATCCAAGGTGACTGCAGGCTTAGGGCAGGCAGATTTCCAGGTGCCACTCCAGGGGTCTGGAATAGGACATTGTAAAAGATGGCAGTTGAATGTTCCTTAAGACCTTGAAAATACCTTAGTTAGTCTTACTTTGGTGCCTTCAGGCTTAAAGGGGGCTTATTGTCAGATTTATATGAATGCTGCTTACATGAGTAACATGCCTATGTCAGAGCTGAGCAGGAATCCGACTCAAAGTTTAAGGTCATAATGAAGACAGATTCAAACTGAAGACAGAAGTGCCAAGCTTTATCTTGCTTTCAGTCACCCACTGGGCATCTGCAGGCCCAAGTGGAGAATCAGTTCTTTTTAGCAAGAGCAGCTTCTACGTCCCTGTTATACATTTAGGAGGCTAATCCTCTCATCCATGAAAGAGGAAGTGATGGCCTTGACTGAGGTGGTGATAGTGGGGCTGAGGAAGCATGGGACATAGATATCCAGAAGGTAACACTTAAGAGTGAGTGATTGCAGCCAGGCATGGTGGCGCACACTTGTAATCCCAGTACTTTGGGAGGCAGAGACCAGAGGATCTGGGTTGGCGGCCAGCCTCAGCTCTCTCTCTCTCCCTGTCTCTCTCTCTCTCTCTCTCTCTCTCTCTCTCTCTCTCTACTTAGTGAGGCATCAAAATACTTTATTTTGAAACCCGGTTTAAAAATAAAGTATAAAAAACAGGACCGGGGGTGTAGCGCGGAGGTAGAACGCCCCTGGGTTCAATTCCCAGTACCGCAAAAAAAAAAAAAAAAAAAAAAGAGTGAGTGATTGGACTTGATCCTGTTGATCCTGATCCTCATACATCTTCATACAAGTCTTTAGCATATTCATTAGGCAAATAGGTGTTTTTAGTTGTTTCTAAATAAAAAAAGAAACATTGTGGTCTTGCTCTAATACTGCTGTTTCTCAGATATTATTTTTCAAATGCAGTTACTTGGAAATTA
Source organism: Glis glis (assembly GCA_004027185.1). Classification (NCBI taxonomy): domain Eukaryota; kingdom Metazoa; phylum Chordata; class Mammalia; order Rodentia; family Gliridae; genus Glis; species Glis glis. Next base: position 14,141 of record PVJS01039670.1, read on the forward strand.
TTTTCCCAACAAGAAGAGAGTCTCAGATACTCTTAAAATTGCTGTTTTGAAATAGAAATAATTATTCCTTTGGGAAAAACAGAGGTGCACTAAATATTCTGTTCATGGAATTGCAGCAAGGATTTTATTCTCTTTCATTTATACATTATACAAAAATCTGGTACTAGAAAGAGATATTTGTTTAGAGCAGCTATGCTCAGTGTGACCATTACCATTATGGTTTCTTGAAGTAACTAAGGACGATATTACATTGAATATGCTCTTGTGATATTTTTAACCTAGGCAAAATTACTTCTTGGGTTGCTTAATAGCAAATTAAATATTTGGATGTCATCCCACTTTTTGTTTTATGCATTTTTCAAGCCTGTGTGCCTGTTCCCATCTGTGCTGCCTTTCCTTGAGGCTCTAGTAGACAACATAGATGAAGACCTCTTTTATCCAGCCCAGTGTCTACTGATCATTCACTGTGTATGTAGAACATCATGCTCATTTTTTGAGTATGGAAACATTTAAAAGTGGTCAGCCTCCTATGCACATGTTGCAGTTTGCTTCCTGTGAAATATGAAGCAAAGAGATTTCTGAGCCTCCTGAAGTATAGTCAATGCCCAGGAGGTCGGTAAGCTAAGGGAGAGAGCCGGTTAGAAGAGTGCGGTGTGGGGTTCCGCTCGCCTCTGTTGGTGGCTTAATTGCCATTGTGTTTTCCACTTAACTAATATAAAACAGCTGAGTAAATGATTCTCTTCCATCTCTCCAGGGACCCCAGAGAGCTTAGCTGAAGCATTTACTGTAAGTAAAGTCAGAGTTGAGTGGAGACATATTTATGGGATGAGAACACCCCATAAATATCTCTTGACAGGTATCAGAGCCCCAGAAGTTCTGAGGCCATAAGCCAAGCCAGGCCGTTGAACTGGGACGGAGACGGGGGCAAAGGCTCTAGGCAGGAGAGGAGTGGAAGGACACTGGGATCCTTGCACTAGCTGCACTAAAGACAGACAGACAGACTCCCTTCTAAATGCCTTTCACCTAATGGGCTTTGCAAACCTTTATTTGTTCAAGCAATGTTACTGCTAACAATGGTTAAATTGCAATTGCTGTGGAAAAGGTTTAGAATAAGATAGATTTGGGGAGAACTCCTAAGCTGTTTACCTTGAGCAATTCTTGGATCTCAAGTATTGGTGTTCTCATCTAGTAAAGCAGAACAATATCAATAATTTATTATGGTATTGGGAAGATGGTAGGTGCTCAGTTGGCATCTCAATTGGCATCTACCAATAGCTACTGCTGTAGCTATTCTAGGGATACATAATTTCTTATTGTTTCCTGAGGGTCTTTCTTGTGCTATATCCCTGAACCCTAATGCATGTACTTGAGCCATAGCTCAGACTGTGTAGTCATTGCATGCAAATGCACAAAGGGTCACAATTCATGTAATACACCATGAAGGACCCCTGGGAGCAGATACCTTCTCTTGGTGCCAGTCAAGGGAGCCAAAAAAAAAAAAAGATCTCAGCATTAATAGGCAGTTTGTTGCCTGTGTTATATGAGATTTTATATAATAGTCACTTGTTTATTGTTTCTCCTCCCTTCCATCCCCCACACCTTGCACTGCAATCATTTAGGGAATGCTTATCCTTCCGTAGAGTACTAGAAATGCAATAGAAGCCCATGCGCGATAGCATGAAGATCCCCGGATTGGGTATATGCAAATGGAATTGTCGGCCCCATTTCTGCTTAAAATGATTGTATGACCTTAGTTAAGTCACTGAATTTGTCTAGGCTTTTATTTCTTCCTGTAGAAACTGTGGGCTGTAAGATTCCTTTCCCTACTGGTGTCAGAATGCTGTGAGGTACATGAGGTTTGAGAGCCTCTTTTAGGCTCTAGAAATTTTAGAATGTAGAATTCAAACCAGAAATATTGATAAGCAATTTTTTAAAGGTGATTTTCTGCCCCTGTGGTATTTGTACCAGCTGAGAGTCTTTCAGACATATTTTTAATCTACTTTTGCTCCTGAGCTATTTTAATTGATGTCCTAGCCACTGGCAACTAATAATTTATAATAAAAAATGATAAGTCAGAGGCATCTATCTATAAAGGTGAAATGGTTAGTGTTTTATTGGTGTCTAACAAAGCACAATCCTACAGAAGGAGCCAGGGATGTTGGCAACAATGCTTATGCTTACTTGAGGTATAAACACCATCCACAGAGCTCTGTGGTAGTCTCTCATGGGATCATGAGCTACCTTCAGAAGCAAATCTTTATGCCTATGAAAGTGAAGTTGTATTTGATAGCTCTTAATTTTTGCTGTCAAGTTTTTCTGAGGAGATTTACTTGAATCCTTTAGCAGACATATATTTCAGGCCATGGTTTTATTATTACTATTATTTTTATTTTTTTTGCAGTACTGGGGATTGAACCCAGGGACATTCTACCACCGAGCTACACCCTCAGCCCTATTTTTTATTCTTTATTTTGAAACAGGGTCTCACTAAGTTGCAGAGGGCCTCACTAAGTAGCTGAGGCTGGCCGCAAACCGGCAATCCTCCTGTCTCAGCCTCCCAAGTACTAGGATTACAAGCATGTACCACCACGCCCGGCTATGGATTTATTTTTTGAAAATAATTTTAATACTAATAAAGGTTATTTAGTACGTTTAAAAAAGTGCCATGGGATGTTCTTAATGAACCGAATTAGAGCTTAAATCTTCTCAATTAAAGGTATTTTTATGTTTTTTATAGTTTCTGTGTTGTGTTTTTAATCAATAATGATGAGAAAGTTTTCTGTGAGAGTTTATAAAGTATCGGATGGTTCTGTGCATCCTCTGATAGTAGTTTTATTGATTATCATGATAGATTTAGAAATCTAGACTTAGAGACTCTCATCTCTTCTTGTTTTCATCAGTGTTCCTGTCTCCAAGACGCCCTCCCAGCTTTGGGCGTGCAGCTGGAGGTCTAATGAATTCTGGGAAACCAAAGCACTCAGATTGTTAATACTGTATGTAGAGTAAGTGTAGATGAGCCAGGAGGGGAGACCAGGTGACCTCTTCAGGAATAAATTGGCATTACATTTAGTGCATAGATTTTGTAAGAGATAATATCTTACTAACTTTTATATGCCCAGAATCTAGTGTTCCACTTGTCAAGTAGTAGGCAATGAATAATTGCTTTAATGAATGGATTCCACTTTTTTCTCATTCCTTGAGTTCTTAGACACATTTTATTAAGTGAAGTTTCTTAGACAAGTTTTGCTACATAAGAGGTATTCTGTAGTCGTTGTAGATGCTTTTTGAGAAGTGAAAGTTAGAACATAAATTTCAAGCTATTTCTTAAAGATTAGATATCTTTCAAGTAAGTCAGTGTTATTTATTTAATTAATTAATTAATTAATTAATTTATTTTTTGCAGTACCGGGGATTGAACGCAGCGGCATTCTACCTCCGCGCTACGCCCCCGGCCCTATTTTTTATACTTTATTTTGAAACTGGATCTCACGAAGTTGCGGAGGGCCTCACTAAGGAGAGAGAGAGAGAGAGAGGGAGGGAGGGGGAGAGAGAGAGAGAGAGAGAGAGAGAGAACGAGAGAAAGAGAGAGAGCGCTGAGGCTGGCCGCGAACCCGGATCCTCCGGTTTCCGCCTCCCAAAGTACTGGGATTACAAGCATGCGCCACCATGCCCGGTTCAGTGTTATTTTATATCATATTTTCTAATTCTAAGGCTTACCAGTGCTTTGGTAGAGTAATTGTTCACAAATAATTTGCTCGAGATGATGAAGCTCTGTATCGACATTCCTCAAACCCCTTTCCCAAGTTAAACGTAAAGCAGTGCTATGATAACAAAAGTTATGGCTAGGAAAAATGAATAATAGAACAAACATCTTTCCCTATTGTGTAATGGTATTAAATCAGAGTAGCCACTTCCAACAGTAGCAGGCACTGTGCAAAAGCTGAAGAGAGTGTGTTTGTTTTCTCTGACCTCCGGAGTTCCATTTTTTCTTTGTTGCGGGCATTTCAATGGCCACCATCCCTAAATTTAGGCATACAGCAGTCTGTCTGAAGTGTGATGATTTAGATTGGGTTGCATGTTCATCTAAACTAATCTAGTTAAGGGTAGCTTAATGAAGAGAATAAAATTTGCCAGAGCTTTTCTGCTTCTGGTAGAATATTACATTAGAGAATTCACATATTTGTACCTCCTGCCAAAACACAGGCAGAAAAAAAGAGAGGCATAGAGTCAAAACTTTGAATGTGACCTGAGAGTTCATCAATGCGACCCTTCCACGTCCAAAGAACTTACTTGTAGACCACAATTTTAACTTGTTAATTAAAACTGATGTGTCTTAAAACCTTAGTTTATTCGATAGTAATTGTATTTCTTCTCACAGAAAGAATAGAAAGTGGCAGAGAGTTGACAGCTTTACATAATGTTGTTCCAGGTACTATATACAGGACTGTCTCACATAGATCACTGAAATATTTTTTCAAGAATGGAATATAATATGGGTTTTAGTTTAGAGCAGCTTTATGTTAAATAACTAAATTTTTAATCTTTAAGTTCTAAATTTTATCTTATTTTTATGACCTGGTACCTGTTTTCCAATTAAGACATAAAATGACTGAACTGATGTTTAAAAGAATCAATTTCTTTTTT